>JAYRBW010107524.1:0-18666 GCA_036023295.1 Invenusta paracnida
AAGATGTGACATAAAACTTCCATTCTACAGTGTTATAGATCCTATAAAATGGGCTTCTAACGCAGAGAGAGGCACTAATTAACGAAATATCATGTATTTAATAATACTAGAAAGGTAAACATTGATTATTTCTTACAACAAGCCTTGAATATTATTTTAACATCTTTAAATCATTGACATTGAGGTCAGAAGTAACTCTCTCTCCAAAATAGATAGAAAAGGACCCCTAAAAAGAGAGAGCGTTCGCAAAAACTACTGGGTCCTCCAAAAATGGGTTTTCAAGCATGGGAGTGGGAGAGAGAGATAGAGAGGAACATACTTAAATTAGACTGAACAGTGGAAGAAAGCAAAGGTATTTCTATTACAAGGTATTATTAGATAATTGGGGAGCGACAATCAAATGAAGGCGGAACTGATAAGAAAATCCATATTATTATACAGTAATTTACGGATTGATCTATAGTTATAGACCAGTTTAAGTGTGATTGCCACAATAATTAATCGTGGAATCGAAATCGCGACCTTGTAATCAGTGAGCGAAAGGGGTATGTATGATATTGAGATATTCTTTAGTGGTATTCGAATATTCTTTGTTCATTACTACTATGACTTAGCATTTTATACATGTAGGTAGAAACATGGTTTAATGGTTGAGTGAGTGAATTGGCTCACCAATCGCCAGGTTGCGGTTTCGTTTCGTGCTCTGTATAAATAATTGCCAGTTACCCCAAATTAGGTCTGCTGTGTGTAGATAAAATGCATCTATAATACACTAAATTACTATTAATATAGAAACCATAAATATATTTTAGATGATGTCTGCTTAAGATCAATCAATATTATTAATATCAATTATTTATGTGCTTAATAGTGCTCTTTGTAGAAACCAGACTGTCTCTTCTAACTTTTGCTTACTCTTCAATGCAGATATGGGCAGTATTCGCAGAATCCGACTGCATAGCCGAGCGCAGTGGCGTTACCCCTGAAAACCCCGTAGGTGTGAGTTGGTGCTGCGTCCTTCGAGGGGTCGTTACATATGCCACTGTGCGAGGTACTCTTCCTGACCCTGTCACACCAACATCACCTGCCACCGTGGACTAGGTACTTTTCCTGACCCTGTCACACCAACACCACCTGCCACCGTGGACTAGGTACTTTTCCTGACCCTGTCACACCAACACCACCTGCCACCGTGGACTAGGTACTCTTCCTGACCCTGTCACACCAACACCACCTGCTACCGTGGACTAGGTACTCTTCTTGTCCCTGTCACACTAACATCAACACCACCTGCCACCACGGACTTGGGACTCTTTCTGACTCTGTCACACCAACACTACCTGCTACCGCGGACTAAGGAGACCGTTACTTACCTGATGCGATTCCTAGAGAGCTTAAATAGATATAAAAATGATATAATATCACGTCAGAAATGTTGAATAACAAAAAAGACTACAAGGAAACAGCAGCTACTGTCAATTAGCTTTACTTTATTAATAATTGTAATTTTTCAACTTAAGTATTAAATAGGTATATCTTTAGCATTCAAGTGGTATTGCACTAGTTCGATCAGTAATGGTTTACTTACGACAATAACTTTAGAATCAATTTTCAAGTAATAAGTAATATTTTTTTCATTTTTGTAATTTTATTGTTCCGCCAGCAAGATTTCCTTCTTTGTCTAATTTGTTTGAATAATTGTGTACTTGTCTGTTCCTACTTATAGATCCATTATACTCATTCCACCTCAATCATACGGGTTTTTTATGTATATATTTATTAATTAGTATAATAATATATAATGGTTATAATATTAGCGTGGTTAGTTGTATCATACATTAAAAAATTAGGATAAAACTACCAATAATTTTAATTATTAATTTTCAGTTTCTTTAATTTCTTAAATAAATGTCCATTAAAACGTTATTTGGTTGCAAAACGATAGCGTTGCTGTAGCTGTTAGTAAGATGTTTCACCTTTATTGTTATGACAATTAATATCAATTAACCTACAAATTATTTATTAAGATCACCATTTTTACCTCTTTTTTTGTATTCATCAGCTAATACTGGTTTTGGTTTAGTAATAGTGATACACATAAACTACGACCTTTGTTTGCAATGGAAATAATAACTTTAAAAGTTTGTTTTGTTAATTGTACATATTACTAACTGCTCTACAAATCGAATAAGATCATATTATATTATATATTATTACACAGATGAACAAAATGACGTATTGACACACATACCTTGAGGCATACTCGTAAATATCGAGAAAGTTGTAGATTTATCCAATAACACATCATGATCAATTTTTGTACATTTAATTTTAAAAATCCATACGATGCTGTATATAACTGTTATACCTGAATACGAAACAAAGAGCTACTTATTTTGATTGTTATGTATATTGCCACATTCCCTATTTTCGGCTGTGTTTGTGTTATACTTAAAGTGACTTTTACTTATACTATATGTTATACATATTTTTTGCATTATTATTTTAACATTGTGTTGTTATGATTTTAGGTATTATGCTTTTATTTTGACCGCTTCTACATATTTTTGTATAAAAATAAAATGATTACTTTTATAAATAATTTCTTCGATCAAATACATAAATATTCGTAGATTATGCATGATTGCAAAATGTCTATTATTAGGTATGAATAAGCTACGAATATCGAATTATTAGCGGTGAAAGAAACTTACCATTATATCAAAATTACAATAATGACATTTTCGCCTATATTGATGGTTATGAGCAGTCTATAGTATTAATAATTTTTATCCATGTGTTATTATGGAAATTTATTTAAAGAGCATATTTCAAAACACTAAATGTAATTTAATAAATCAATATTTTGGTTATGCATATTATATGCCTATACAATAATATTGTCATATACATTTCGTCACTTTTTTTAATTGGATATATTGTATTGTGACACTATATTAATTAAAACTTCAATAAAATATGTGTTATAGAATAAATACAAATATCAAATATGCAATTATTGCCTGTAGTATAGATCATAGAGTATGGTATAGATACGTTGAAACATACATTATCAAATACAGAATTATAATTCTAGTGTATGAGTGTATGTTAGTTATTTGTACATACCTTAAAAGATTGAAGTACAGAATAATGTTAAACTTTTAAAATGTGTGAATTTTGTAATGTTTACAGAATTTAATATTGAAATAAGTTCAGTGTATTTTAAATACTAGAAGTAAGATTCGTTCGAACAAATATATAACATGTAGATGTGTAAAAAAGCTATATAATGAGTGAAATGTGTATTGGTTAAAAAGCTTTTCACTATTGAATTCTTCTATTCAAGGGTTCCATGTCATTTTCAGCCGCATGTTCCAACTCCTGTATTGCAACTCTCATATTGGCCCTTTGTGACCTCAGTGACTCCCTCAAGCGCTCCCCTAAGCTCAAAATTCCTCTCAGTAGGGTCCCCAGCGCACCCCTGAATATAATCCGACTGAGAATGAACCTAAACTTTCGGCCACATAGGCAGTAGATGACGAAATTGAGCGCCGACTTAATCACAATCAGAGCGTTGCTAAGGGTTACCGTGTAGAGTTGATAGCGCCAGTTAGTCTCAGAATAGACCACAGCTAGTATTTGATGGATGAATGCAGGTACTTCACAAATTACAAAAATAGAAACCGTAACGACGATAAGAACAGTGATACCTTGGTTGCGATCCCGGGACAAAACTGTGCGTTGATATCGAGGAATGGAGTGTGATCTGGGAAGTGATCGAGATTGTGTAATGACGGGTGCTTGATTCTGAAGTTGTAGCCTTTCGTGATGACTGTGATCACGCAAAATCTTGATCAACTTGAAGTTGAGATACACGAGAATAATTACTGGACCAACAGATACAAACGTAGCGTAGAGAAGCAAGCGGTAAATAATGCAAAAGTAGATATTTGATCGTAGCCAACTGTTAATAGCTTTAAAGACCTTGAAATCACTGCAAGGATCAGTGATATTTTGTCTTATTTCCCATTCGAAGAATCTGGGTATGTTGAATAAAATAGCTATTAAAAGGCTGAAGAACGCTGCAATTTTAACATTTCGTGATCGTCGAATATTGTTTGAGAAGAGAGGATGGTAAAGAAGCATATAGCGTTCCAGTGTGACTAGTACAACAATCCAATTCACAATCATCTGAATTGTCATTGCAAGAGTCCACAGATAGGGCACGACAAAAGGGAATACTCTGTAGTAGGTGTAGAATCTACCAGTATAGGGGTACACATGACGAATGCTAGAGTATAAAAGGAATGTTACCAGAAACATGCTATCGGCAATACACAAGCACCTTAGGAAAAAGTTTCCAGCTTGCCGGGTATTATCGTAAGTAAGGACAAGGATTGCGAGCATGTTTCCCAGGAAACCGATGACGCAAACGACAGCCATGATGATACTGTCAACAATGAAGGCGAAAATGTACTCATTGTAGGCCAGTTTTAATGTGAAACATATTCGATAGAATTCCGCCTGGTCTGTGCGATATAATCTCTGACAGTGTGGGCTTCGAGTTAATTGGTGAGTCGTGATCAGAAAGTCTAAGGATCGATTATAATAAAGATCACACTCTAATGACGAATAAATATTAAAATTTTCCAAATCATGCATTATTCAAAGCAAAGTGTGACACAATTTATGGGAAAAAGTACAACGACAAACATTTAGAGTATTTATCAATAGTGTGTACAATCTGAGGTTACAGATTGTATATGTGAACTAACAGCAGCAGATAAAAAATTGAATTCTTATGTCTAACTACTGCGCTACTCAATCAACTTCAAGAATAGTCTGCTCGTGATAGAGAAATTAGTTCGCACTTATAACTGTCGTTTTCCATACTGAGGAATTGATAGTCGTTCGTGCCATTTACAGTCTTTTCGAGTTTGATATCTGGTTTCTGTCGAGATTTCAATGAAATGAGTACGAGATCTATATTTGGCGTTTATCATCTCCTTGCTTCTCTAATTTCGGATTTTCTGCTAGCGGAATATGGCATATATATATAAATATATATAGGCAGAATATATATATAAGGGATAATTAGAGAGATTTCAATTTCGCGACGAGAGAACTCATGTGTAAGTATCTGAAGGAGATGTGATTTATAGTATATCATTTTGTAAGACTGTAATTGTACTGCAGTGTATGCTTAAATAATCCGTTTAATTTTTGTCAGCTGCAAATTGACGTATTTACTAAGTTTGTAAGAACATAAGAAAGTGTGTATATTTGAAAAAACATCAAAACTGTGGAGAGTGATGACCTTTTATTTTATTGCGTGGGAATAAATATTATATCACAGAGAATTAGAGAATGAAATAAACTGCATAAATTGTCTTTTATACGCAAATGTTATAACTTTATAAAAATGCATATATGAGCAAGATAAATCTATAACTTTGTAATTTATATTTAATGATTAAACCTTAAATGTAATTGCTAAAGAATATATATGTAGGTATGATTTTTACTCAATTAACGCAATAAAAACTGATTATCTAACAAGTTTCACTTGCTTATTTTTTTAAATATTTTAATAAAAAATAAAAATTTATTACCAGGGCAGTGGCGTCGTAAAATATGTCGAATTCGGGGAATAGGAGTGGGGGCAGCTCCAAACTTCAAATAAATTATAATTGCTGCGCAGATGAGAAAAGGGCGAAGCCACTTTATCTTCTTGTAAGCGCTAAATATTTAAGTTGGAAACATAATTAAAGCAAATTCATTATTGTGGCAACTCTGTCCTTATAATCCTGTCACATACTGTACTAATCCTGTCCCATCCTGTCCTAAATGTGTTTTCAATACACAATAAATCATTAGCTTATAATCTTTTTATATAAAAAAATTAGAAATAAGCCGACGATTTCTTGGAATTAAATTATTTTTGATATTTTCTGCGATATTGGAATTTCCAAATTGCATTTTCAATATTTCAATACCATCTGGTATTATTACATATATTCTGTCGGCGAAGTTCTGAAAATGAGGTTTTTTTAACTGAAGTACATTCAAATGATTTAAATATTTAATCGATGGAAAGATATAAAAGGTATAAAGAGGCTTATGTATAAGTAAGTACAAGGTAAACCATTGAAGTGTATATACATACCTGAAATTAAAAGAAGAAGCCAACATTACGATTATATACAAGAATATATGTACATATATATTATTATACATTATCACTAAAGAGAACAAACAATCCTATAAAATAAGAAAATACGGAATAATATCATTAACAATTTAAAATAAGAACAGCAATAAGTTAAATTATTTAAAAACATGGGAGCGTATATATCTAAAAATAGCTTACATAAACAAAAATTGTAAACAGGGTGCGTGTGGAGTGAGACAGAGAAAAACTATTAGATAGAGATTAGAGATAAATCTATTATAATTTCTCGATTCATGTCTATATTCTTTTATTTATTACCTCATTTTAACTTAAAACTTAATTTAATCGGCAGCTTTGTCTCGCTTTTCTTATCATATTCTTTCACTACATGAATAGGACTATATACGTCGAAGTATAAATAAATTTTTATACAGCAGTAAGCACTTTCTACCTTATTGTTTTAAAATACATTAAATTTACATTTAATAATTTAAACAAATTAAATGTTTAAACTAAATTAATTCCATTGTATGCGAATGCTTTAAATTATCATGTTGAAATTATTGCTTTAATCTCTTTAAGTTTAAAATTATGTTCGTGATTAATTAATTAACATGTCCAGATATTCCCATATAGATATATCTCTATGGCATTATAGAAATTATTCTGTTCTGTGAACAATCCATCTGTACTGAACAAAAATCAAATCTCAAAGAAAGACAAATGCGAGGAATATTGCAAAATGATACGTTCTTAACATATTCGGATTTTCCGAAAAAGAGGATTTGAACAAAGAAGTACATTGAGGGCATATTAAAATATTAACTAAATTTAATTGATGTTGATCGGAAGTTTTACTACGTTGTACGCTATGTGGTTGATAGCTCAATAAAAAATGAGAACCTTCTGTAGTAAGTGTTCCGATCCAACATGTCCAGAATACATACATGGTATTGTTTGTAAATGCCATGAAATTGTGTAGCTACTATATGCAAATAGCACAAATTATTCTTTATAGACTATAATACAATTACTTACCTATATGTATGTACTCAAACATAGCCTATTCTGTGGATAATATTTGTTCCATCATCACTTAACTAAGGAAAGTGTATCAAAAGTGACAATGTTTGATAATAATTTAGTGTAAATTATACATAAAAGTGGGGGTAAACACGCACCCCATTAATTCCGATAGTAATGTACATAAAAATCTGCCGGTGGATACTAGGGGGTTAAAATATATATAATATAATATAATATATAATATATATTATAGAAATATAATTAATAGTTATAATATCACACCTTATAATACTTATATTTTTTATGTAACTTACAATATTAACTCACTTCAAGCTTGATGGTGTGCACAAAAATTTATGAAATGTACCACTCTATGATCTTTTGGTATTTTCTTTCTTATGGATTGATGAAATCTGTACGTTAATATAAAAAGTTCCTAATCTGTCATGTAGTACTTTAGTTGCATTTAGTCGTTACAGTCTTATAAATGAAACAGTTGGCTTTAGCACAGAAATTCAAGAAATAGTTTTAAGATTGGAGATTAAAGATTAAAATATACACATAATAATTTTTTTAAATTAAGTCCATAATCCGGACTATAACTACCTATAGCTGTAGAAGGTGCTGAGATGAAAGAAGGCGCTGAAATAGTAGTCATGTAGAAAGCGCTGAAGTGAATGAAGTTGCAGAAGCTCTAGATGTCGAAGGCTCTAAAGCTGTAGCCGTATAGAAGCGGTATATGGGAGTAATTACTTGAAATTCGCGTACTGTGTTTCATACTATAAAAAGATTGGCACGCGCGCTCGAAAGTGCTGGAATTTCTTTTATTTTCAAAATTTAACAACAGAAGCATAAACCAATCGAATAGTGTTTACAATACAATATTAAATATATGACAATAAAGAGTGGCTTCTCGAACGTGAATATGGCATGACTCACGACGATGTAAATAATATATAGATCATAGGTAATATGCTAAAATGAAATTTCTGAGAAAAAGCAACAAACTAATTTTGTTGCGTAATTAACACAAATGTATCGAAATATTTGGGGTGCTTTATAGGATATTTCAGTTCCCCATCCAAAAATATTGATGGTGCTACAGTAAACTCAGCACCCTCGGTTCTGATATTTTTAATTTTATTACCAACAAATTTATGGTGCTTATAGTTTCATATATCGTTAAATAAAAGAAGACATTAAACAATAATTACAAATAATGGATCACGTTTAATAGTAAATTAAATTATTACATTAATACAAACAATTATTTCCATTATTTCTCAAAATTATCGCCATCATTGTTTATTAACATCAAAAAATGAATTAGTATGTTGTGTAAATAAAAAAAAAACAGTAAAAAATTATCTATAAGTGGTTTAATCTCATTCTCTATTTAAAATTTATTATATATATTTAATTTTAATTTTTGCTTTGAAGCAATTAATGATAACTTATTTACCAAGAAGAATTTCTTTAGGCATTTATTTACCTAGTCATATATATTGTATATAAATATTTTTGACAAAAATGCTATACTTCTTTTAGTTCAAAAACTATGTATTGTCACATAACTCGAGTGACTTAAATAAATTCTAAATTGTAACTGCTCAGATATTCTAGTATATGATGTAACGAATTCATTTTTATTTTTCAAACGATCTACGGCGATTGATATAAACGATATGTGTCATTTAATTATACAGTGATATACAGTGATTTCAACATTACCATGTTAAAATACTAGACTAAATTTGTAAAATAAATTCACATTTTTATTGTATCGCAATAATTTTAAGTAATCAATTCAGGATTAAAGGGGGCGTAACTGAAGGTTAATAGGGTGCAATGAATACAAATGAGTGATTTAAGTTCATTACTTTCAAGGACACACTTCACATGGTCACACCTCGTGATCATGGTTATAAGATGCCGCTTAATTTAAGATATACCTTTTAAGTTTTGGATCTTTGTACTCCGTCGCTATTGATAATCACAGTGGGAAAGAATCACGATGATTCGTTCTTACACCCTCCACTCAGAGTACAAAATTATGGTGATATTCTATCTAACGCTATAAATTTTATAAAAATGAGACCTTTCAATGGAAGGTATATTAATAAGATGTGTAGGTAGTTCTTGTTTATGTATATACATATATGTGAATCACATTAGTCACAGCAAAATCGTTAAACCAGACATAAAACAGCACAAGTATTATTTTTTTCAAAGATTACTCATTATTAATTAGAAGCTAAATTATCCTTTGTATAACCTTATCCTAATCCTCAGAGATTTTAGATTTATGAATTATCCTGTTTTTTTTTACTTTAAAGATTTTTACATTTTATTAACATTTTAAATATATATAGATAAAATGTTCAAAAGTAAGATTTTATAATTTCTAAATTGTAAAATAGTTCTGCACATAATTAAACGTAATAGACGTAACTCGATGTAAATTAGGCGTAAATATTATGAAATAGGACAATCCGTACAATTTTTCGTCTTTTTAAATTACATTAAATCAATTGAAAATAAAATAATTGAATAATAATAATAACAAATCATGACACATAATGGTATGTATTATAAAAGGTCAATTTTGTATAAATGTGCGCATATTCTCTTTTTGTATTTGGATCTACAAAATATTTCGTAATATACATAAACGGTTACGACCTCAGTGCTGATGATTGCATACTGATTCGCCTTATACCGATTGGCCTTACTATTGTTAATGCGGAATGGATTACGTAACATCCCGTAATCTGTATTTGCGAACTAAGCTCTCCTTATTCGCTTAACCGATTGGCCTTATATTGTTAATGTGGAGTAAATAAGCTCCAATGAAGCATAATTAAATATGAACTGTAACCAGCTATCGGATTCGGCTTCACTACATTAAAGTACAGGCAAGCAAGCACACAAGTTTCATGGAGCCTTCGAGTACGTCCCATTAGAACGAGGTGGACAATTACTGAAGCTGGATGGGTATCTTCTGTCCGAGAACTACACAAAAAGAAACAGACATCACTGGAAATGCAGAATCACAAATTGTAAAGTTACTTCGATATAGAGAAGATAATACAGTTATCACGAAAAAGGAGACCATATACATCCACCTGGTCAGAAAGACAAGCTGAAGTCAGCCATACATGCTGCTAAAGAAGATGCTCGTGACCTATGCTCTAGAAGATGCTCTAAAGCCTATGAAACGAGTATTTATAACAGACGCTTTTCAAGATGTCGATTTATATAACGCAGAAGTCCTTGAAAACTTGCAAAGTCTGAAGAAGTACACAACTGCACTGTACAGAGCTCACTCAAAAAGCTTCCAAAAATTCCGCATACCCGAGCGGAAATTAGACTTGAGGGCGCATGGTCCATAACTAAAAATGGCTGGAACTTTGTGCTGGTAAATGATGGTGTAGATGATCATCTCCTTATCTTTGGAACCTCGCAAATTTTCGCCTCTTGTCCCAGGCTGACGCACTGTATATGGATGGAACTTTTAAAAGGGCACCGAAGATGTTCCAACAGATCTATTCCATCCACGTCAAAGTGATGGATGCAATAGTGCTAGGTGCAATCGCTTTGCTTCCACAAAAAGACTTGCCGCCTACACGCGAATGTTTCGACTTTTGACAGTAGCTGCACAGAAATTTGGATATTTTCTTGACCCGCATAATATTTGTATCGACTTTGAACAGGCAATGTTGACTACAGTGCAGGATGTTTTTCAAAATTGTAGGATACGTGGTTGCCTATTTCATTTCACACAGGCAATATGGCACATTGTGCAGAGCTTTTGCCTTTCAAGGCGGTATACAGAAGATCCGGCGTTTAACCGTGTTGTGCGTCACGCTTTTTCTCTTCCCCTGGTTCCACCTAATAATGTGGAGGATGTTTGAATAAAGGCGTTGAACGAGGTAGCTGATCCTCAAGCAGTCATGTTCTGCGGCTCATGCGCCACGCAAACCTGGGTGGATGATTTAGTCGCCATTTCCCAAGAGAAATTTTGAATCAATACACGAACATTGGAGGAACACGTACCAATAATCATTTAGAATGATGACATTTCACATTAAACCCAGAACTTGGCCCCCCCCCCCATCCAAACATCTATAACTTGATCGAAATATTGCGCAGTGAGCAGCATAGGATGGAAAACGAGCTGCAACTTAACCGGTGCTAGTGATGTTTCACAACAATAGCGAGTTGCCTACAGAAGGGTGATGGAAAGATTACTGCGGCTTCAACAGCGCCTTTAAGCGGGAGATATAACTATTTATTACTATGCTGGTGCGGTCGGAGGCATTTTGGAAGCTCCTAAAATGTGAAGGGGTGTTTTTATTTACATTTTAACATTCCAACGATCCAATTATTTCATATTATTTGCAATTTTATACATTTTATTAGCTTGTCAAGCTTAAGTCTTGTGATGATATATTTAATTTTTAAAATGTTTAAATTAAAAAAAGACAAATCGAGAAACCCGTTACTAGGGCGAATCAGGATAAGGCCAATCAGGATAAGGCCAATCGGGTTAAGGCTAATCAGGATAAGGCCAAACGGGAAGGCACCGTACTGATAACTATAAGGTAATATGCTTTTTACCATTGTTATGTTTAACCGACTATGTCATTTACATTTAAAAGGCTTTTATACAACTTCCATTTTTGTTATAAGTAATATACGAAGCAAACTTTAATCATAAATTATTTGATTTTTAATTGGAATATTAATTTTTGAAATACGTCTATATATCAAACTATATATTAAATATAAGAATAGAATCAAATAATATGATTATATCATCGAATATGAACAAAAATTGGATCTACCATTTTATAACGAAACTATGTACTACTGAACACTACGTTAGGCAAACATACCTACATATGTAATTAGTATATGTATACTTAAGATTACACCATTTATGGCGACATTCTGATTTTATCACTCCAACTTCAAATTTTGATCTAAGTCAGAGATTGTTCTGTCGCTTACATATATTGTAAAATATTTTGCGTTTTAAATGTTTTACTAATCGGTTAAATGTATCTAAACATTAAATGATATGTGCAGTTTATAGTTATGCCTATGTATAAAATACATATAAAATCTCACACCCTGGCTTTCGTATATACCTATTTCAAACACATAACTTACTTTTATTGTGTGCATTGTAGCACACTTTTGATACTTCATTGTTCTCACACCATGAACTAAACCAGTAACCAAATACATATAAATATGACAATTGGCCCATAGAAAGAACAGCAATAATCGTATTATTAACCGCATCATTTTGAAGATTTACTGACCATTTATGACCAGCTGCAAGTGCCTACGACTGCGTGCGCTTATAAATTATTGCGCTACGTTAGAAGTCGTGAAGATTATAAAATCCTCATAAATGCAAGAATGCGTGGCTAATGTATGTGTATATAGATAGTGTGTCAATTTGAAATAAATTAAATACACATAGGGAATCTTATTTAACTTGTTTATTGGTAACTATGACGATGGTTGTACAATAAAGTAAATTTTATGGCAAACAGATGTACAAAATTATTGTTCACAGGTTAAATTTATATATATAGAGTCGCTGACACAAATAGAATAGAAATATTTTTGATTTGATATGATCTCTATTATAATTTATACATAGGATAGATTAAAATGTCTTTTTATCATGACTAAATACTAAATTAAATTAAATTTTCTATTTTCAATGGTAGTGGTAATGAAGTTTAATTCTAAAGTACATAATAATACACTTAAATTGATTGTTCAAATTTATTTTATAGAGTTTTGAAAAAATAGAAAAAAACTGTAAATAAAACATATTTATTATTTTATTGTTTATTAAAAAACAAAATATATGTTTATTAACGGAAACATATTTTTTATGTATAATAATATCATTTTCAAATAATTATGATAACTTAAATGTAATGCAAATTTAGTAATGTATATTTCAATCTAAGAAGTATGAAACTATTTAAACGCCATAACAGTATCTATTGAAATTTTTTATTAAATTTAAGAGATATATAGCCATCAAAACAACTGTAACATGTTATTGATTATATTTGTAATTTAGAAAAATATTGCAAGTTAAATATTTAAAACAATTTAAATATTAAATAAATTATTATAAGCATGAAAGTAGAAGTAAAACAAGAAATTAATTTTTTATAGTCAATTTAATTTTATTCAGTGCGCAATTTCTTATTGCTATTATTAATTATAATATTATTATATTTCCAGCGTTCACTTTACCTTAATAGAGGAGAAATGTGAGATACTCCTTAATATATAAAAGAGTCATTACTCGTTAAATATTGTACATAATATCGTATATTGAAAAGTCGTAGATATTGAAACAACAGCACACATATTTGTATAAATATTTTGTTAGTCGTACAAAGACTAATTTGTAATAACAGTCATTAAGCTCAATATGATGCAGTCACAATTCTAAAATAGACACTACACGATAAATTCCTTTCAAAGAACCGGTTCGACGAACTAGTTCGAAGGAAATGTGTGTCTAAACAACAAGACTGGTTTGACGAACTAAATATAAAAGGGAATAATTTCTGTTTTTCATTGGTTATTAATTTTATATACCTACTAGTGATGTACCCAGATTTTATGTTAAAGAGATATTATCAGTGAGAATAACTTCACAGTATGTATAAAAATACGATTTACTACAATCCACATTCATTGCACTTAGCCAATAAGAAGCTGATTTTTTGCCGAGCCAGATGAAAATATAAAATATGTTTGATATTTAGATTTAGTGCGATAGTGTAGACAGGCAATTTGGCACGACAAACCGATTCGAACCGAATAAATTTGATTGTGTAGACCTGATGGCTTAAAGCCGGATAATTAATATTTACGAAACAAGTCAGCTAACTATCACACTGTAGAATTAATTGGACTTCAGATAGAGCATCCATGATAAAGAATAACCACATGAAAAGGTGCAATGAAACATATCACTAATATAGCTGACATATTCCCCATAGAAAATATATTGTTCCTTATACTAATCACAACTTACAACATTCTTTATGACACTATCTTCTAGAATGAAATAATTTTAGATATATATACAGCATTGTTGCTTCTGTAGTGCTCATTTAATATGTATAACATGCACACTATCGTTATCTGATAATGTAATAACCAATAACTTATTGTCATGCTATTTTTGTATGATGCGTGACTGTATGCATTACCCTGAAAATTCTATGAATGATTATGTTCATAAGAAATAATTTCCGCTAAATTTAAAATGTATATAATATTATAATTATGCATTTTTTGTTAAAAAAATAATATGATAAAAACAGAATATAAACGAAAAAGAATTGACTCATAGGAATATAAAAGTCTGTGTTCTGTGGGCACAATATAAAGTGTAACTGAATAAGATTATGATTATATAAACAAAACAGTACGCAAATTTTATGTAAACTACAGACTGGTAGAACTTATATTGATTAATAATTATTCATGTTATGCAATATTTGTTTCATTATATGATGTGGCAATATTTATGTCAAATAGTAAATTTAGCATTTAAACTTATATAATAGCTCCATTAAAAATATTTCATAACATAACTTTAAATATTTAAAATACGGTTACATTTCTACTGCAAGCTGTAAATGAGTATACATATTTCACTTAGTAAATACTTTGTATGCAAACAGTAGGTACCACAAATCAGGATGATGATCTAAGAACACAAACGGAAAAAAATGTTTTATAAAATATATATCATAATTATATATCGAAGATACTATAAATATTTATTAGCTTACTAGTTATTATTTAAAAAAGGTCAACCTAGGTATTTTATTTATTTATATTTTCAGTTATATAATTGGTTATTTGAAAATTATATTTTTCATTGCGAATCATTGACTATTAAAATAAATAATTATTTTAAGTCCCTAGAATACTATTTCGAAGCTTATCAGTCTTAAATCTTAATTTATAGCACATATCTATTTTAAACATATTTTTTATGTAATTTTTGTATACATATACAAATATGTTTGCTTTATATTCAATAAGAATTCAATTAACAGAAGCGTTTAATAACTTGTATACATAACAGTTATAATATAGGTATAGAGACACACGAAAGTGCATCAATTACTTTACATTTAGCAATTACAATGTAAACAGTTTTGCTCGGTGAACCATAAACAACAAACGTGAGAGTAAATGTGTGTTTTTATCTGCATAGCATTGCTTGTGAGTTTGCAATCTTGAGAAAAAAAGTTAACTCCGGAAAATTATGCACAAATATATATACATATTTAATTAATTATCATTAATAAAATAAATTAATAATTTAAGCATTTAACAACATAGAAAATCGTAAGATTGATTACCTATTATTTACGTTATAATTCAGTAAACGATATAATTATTGACATTACACATCACTTATATGAAAATCAAAAGTAATTCGTTTGGAATATTTATAATTTTAATATCCTAAACTTCAATTGTAATTATGTTTCATTAGTTAACTATGAATTAACACGCTGTGATCTTATCCTATCCTATCCTATCCTCTCCTATCCTATCATATCCTATTCTATCCTATCCTATCCTATCCTATCCTATCCTATCCTATCCTATCCTATCCTATCCTATCCTATCCTATCCTATCCTATCTTATCCTATCCTATCCTATTCTATCCTATCCTATCCTATCCTATCCTATCCTATCCCATCCTATCCTATTACTACGCCATATTGACTTCGAGGCCTATTGGTCAACCAAATTAACCAATTTGTGTATGCCAATGAATGCATAATAATATCTATAAACCCATGCATAAATACATGCATACCCATATGACTTTCCAACCATCAGGTTGCCGTTATGTGAATATGTTATTGTTAAAAAAATAAAAAATAAATTTTAATATAATAACAAATGTTCAGATTGCCAATCTAGATGTTGGTGTATAGTACAATTATATATGATCCTATCCTATTCTATCCTAAACTATTCCATCCTATCCTATTTCATATATGTATATACCCAATATACCTGGTGATTTAACAAAACGTTTTAGTCAGTTCAGAATGTTTCAATATATACAGCTGAGTAACTATATATAGAATTAGATCATTCGCTTGGTCGTATCAGCGGAACAGATTTCGTTGTTCCTCGGAGCAAGTAATACTCACGGAAGTTACTTGTGCTATAAGAACTGAATTGAGCGATGATTCACAACTTTACTACTTTATACAACTTCTGGCCTTATAACGGTGAAAACATTGATGAATTAATTTTGAGGGTTTCTTTATTTGTAATTAATTTATTGACCACGATGCCTTATAAAATGTAATAATACACCAACGATAAAAGCGAAAGAATGATTATTACTTTACGTGAATTTAAACCGTTTTATGTATCTAAAACACATGGAGAGTCAGGAAATCGTATAAAGTCGCATTATTACATCTAAAAAATATGTGTAAATTACTAAAATAAAATAATAACAATTTATTATTATTATTAGGTATATATTTATTTATTTTTCTAATAATTTTATTTTAACAATTTAAAAAAGGCAATTTATTTGACATCCCAAAATCATGAAATAATATTATACATTTTTAATTATATAAGAATTTATTTCATCTTGTGAATTAATTGTTTCAAAATTTTTATATAAATTACGTGAAATTTTATAATGAATTAGACATCTAAAACATATCTGATGTGCGTTGTAAGATTCCCTTGTAAAACACTCCTAAAATAATTTTTATCTGATCAGTTTTGTACAATACTTTTGTCAATAAATATATATTTTAACACGACTATTCAAAATCGAATATATGTTCCTTAAGGCAGTTATTAGACGTTTTCAGAGGTTAACTGTCACTTCAGTAATGCTAATTCAATTATTTTTGTCGTGAATATTAATCAACAGATCTCTTCCCAGAGATTATGTATTTAATATTATATATTAATTTAAACAATGCCTGTAGGCATTCTCCTAAAACTCATGTGAATGCTGCGAACATACGGAAAGGAATGACTAATACCCAAATTTGCCGTGTTAAGAGAGTTTATTTGATGCTTGGACAATAAGTCGACATGCAAGCCTCTCCTTCTTCCATCCTCACACATATGAGGCTTCTCGATTTTCCGGTTCAGTTTTGACAACTTTATTTCTTGGTCAGTCATAATCCGAAGAGCGATAGTTTTTGTTGTTGAAGAGGAAAATTTAACATACATACAGATACTTCCCTGTTGTGTGTAATATTTGTATGTACTCCAGCCAGTATATTAAAATACATTTTAAGAACTATAATCCAGTCGAGTCAACATATTTATAAACCGGACAGGATATTATCACGTATTACCACAGGAAGAAGACAAGGGGGGGGGGGTGGGGGTCGTGTAAATTGTTGCGGAGTGCGTGCGATAGCCATGATACAGTCATAAAAACGAAAAGCCTGTCTCCTTGAGATAATATTTATCTAGTGAAGCTGTTCCGCTTTTCATCTATTTACTTGGGACGACTGCCTGCGCATATGGAAGGTTCTCTTGATTCACCCCCATAGGTCGTTACCTACTCGGTCGGTTTGTCGTAGTGGATGGTGATTGTCTCGCATGTATTTCACTGAATTTTGTGTGGACAAATATTGCATAAGAATATTCTACCCCTCTACGATTTGAGTGTAAAAAATCGTCTATTTATTCGCAATATATTATAATACGCTTTCAACAATATTGATCATATTCACTATTTACTATAAAATCATATTCATAGGATATTATGAATATTTCCCTGGTTTCAATAAAAAGTTTAGTGACTATTTATATATAAAACATAAAAATATGTTATTATATTATAAATATTGTTGGGAGAGTCTTGAAATTTTAACAACCTTAAAAATTATAGAAGCATGAAATCGGTTGTTTTATGCGTGGAAAACAGAAAAATTGCATTAATATAATATATATATATATATATACTTCAATATAGCTATCCCAATTAAATTATGCATTGTATTTATTCCAGTGAAAATACATCTAAATTTATTTCCAAATGATGATCTCATCTGCAATTAAAAGCATATATAGACATGAATGTGACGTTTTAATTGGATGTGATTTACAGCTTGTGCATATTTTATATTTGTATAAATTTCATGTGCATATATTTTGTATATATATAGCTGTGATACGTACATTATAAAAATACATGTTTTAGTAGTAAAGTATATTATTATAGAGACACGAATAAAAAAATACTTGATTTTAATTTAAAACTTTGAATAAAATCTACTATATTATATCAAAATAGCATTACTACTAATATATTTAGGCAACAATGTATACCTTTTGAGGGCGCGTTAGCGCCCGAATAAATGTATACATTGTTGCCCAGAAAATATTA
>JAYRBW010107535.1:0-18663 GCA_036023295.1 Invenusta paracnida
GGTAGGCGAATAGTAGTGCAAACAAAAAAAATTCGTGTAGTCTTTTTTATGGAATATTTTTAGCTTAAAAGAATCAGTGATTTTTTTAAACCTGTTTACAATAAAATATTTTCAATTATTCAAGTGTAGTTGTTGATTTCCTTTAAGTTGAGCCTCTATGTACCTAACTACTCTATGGTCATCATTTTGTATTCTAAAATTATGCTTGAGCCTTGAAGATAATGTTGCAGTCTATTAATTAAAAAATTATGTTTTTACTATTAAACTATAAACTATATTAAAAGTTACAAATCAATATATATTCAAATTTAATTATAATATATATGCATAGCACCCTATTTGCTATAATCATAATTATGAACATTTTGTAGATATATGTAGTATATATCAAATATTCTATTTTTTGCAATAAAAATGGGCCACGTTATATTATACAGATATAGATATTTATTTTATCAATGTTTAAAATGCTAATTCTTAAAGCCCTTGCAGCTCATATGGTTGAGCATTCTACATAATCAGAATTAATCAGGTTCAAGTCCTGGCGGGGCAATTGAGCATTCCTAAACATTGATGAGAATATCTCTGTTATGTCACTATAAATTGTGTTTGCTTATGAAATTTAATGAGTATAGCTACAGTATTACATAATGTACAGCAACATTGTTATGACAATATATACATATAATTCTACAATCATGTGTATTTAGTACATATATATATTTTTGTTTTTGAGTGTTGGTGCTTTTACACTGGCAGGTTTTCTTGCATAAGTTAAAATATTATCCAGTAAACAGTTGTTATATTTTAAATAAAAAATTCAAGGAATGTTTATTAAATAATATTTTAACTTATGCAAGAAAACTTTCCAGTGTAAATGCACCTTTGTACAGTTTACAAACTGTATGAATTCACCAACCAGATGTAACAGAAGCATTAAATTTAATTTTTAATAAATATCATTATTTGATTAGATTTATGTGAAATTTGGCTAACTTCAACAGTTTAATTTATTATATCTTATATACAAAAATAAAAAAAGCAGAACATTCATTGCAGATTAGGCAATAAACCATATTGATCCTTTTTAATTAATAATGCAGAGTCTGCTCATTAAACTGATATAGGCACAATCAACAAATAATTACCAACCCATAATGGGTATGCATGCTTTAATGAATTAAATATTTTTATTAAAAAATTTCCAAAATTACTAATACTGTAAGAATTTTTAAATAGCCTTAAAAATTTCCAAATATTTAAGAAAGAAAACAAAAAGGGCAGCATAAAAGCTGTACCACACTAAATATGTTATTAATAATAATATAAATATAATGATTAATTGTAATCGATTGAAATAAAGACAAAGTCAAAGTGAACAATTTAATTATTAATAATAATTAATTATTAATAGTAACATAGTAAGTTGTTAACATAGTAAATAGTCAACACCACAATAATAAAGACAAAGTCAAAGTGAACATTTTAATTATTAATAGTAACATAGTAAGTTGTTAACATAGTAAATAGTCAACACCACAATAATAAAGACAAAGTCAAAATGAACAATTTAATTATTAATAGTAACATAGTAAGTTGTTAATGTAGTAAATAGTCAACACCACAATAATAAAGTTAAAGTGAACAATTTAATTATTAATATTAATTAATTATTAATAGTAACATAGTAAATTGTTAACATAGTAAATAGTCAACACCACAATAATAAAGACAAAGTCAAAGTAAACAATTTAATTATTAATATTAATTAATTATTAATAGTAACATACTAAGTTGTTTCCATAGTAAATATGACAGTCTATGCTAGCACCACAATACCTCAGTTGCTTCTCTAGAACATTTTCTTTCTGATCGTATTGATGGCCTGAAAAAAGGTTAAAATAAGAATAGTTAAATATATTAAGCTATGTTTTAAATAATATATTCCAAAGTAGAAAATATGATTATTATATTTTTTAGTATATTATTTGAGTTTCTAAGACCCAAAATTGAGATAAAAAATCCTGCACTTTTTCATTATTTACCCACATTTAAAAAAATTATTAACAACATGGCCAGGTCCACCAAGCCCTGAGGATGCCTGACATAACACTTAGCATATATGTCATGCACATGCTGCTTCCAGTTGGTGATGGCAATTCATTTGCAAGGTGGCACTCATGCTGCAGGTTCTTTATTGTAGCAGTTCCACATGCACAGTTGTACAGCAGGTCAATGATCTGGACAACAGTAAGTCTGGATTTGTTGAAGAAAGTTCCTTGCCTGATGGAAAGATCATGTTGACATCCAACATGGTGGCAGTGCCATCTGATGCCATCTGTGCCCTTGCTATCATTTCCTTCCCACATTGGACAGTTGTAGTTGAGGTAGTTGCAATTGGTGAAGAGCAGCCCATGCTCCTTCAACCATTGTATGGCACTTGGGGGTTTGTTTGTGACAGCAAAAGCTCCCACAGGTTTATGTGTGTGACACAGGGATATAAATTAAAATTCATTATACCACACGCAATAAAAAACACATTAAAATATGTCTTTTAAAACTTGCATGCAAATACCAGAAAATAATTATTTGAATAATTTTAAAAACTTTGCTGTTAAATAATTAAAATGATTATATGTATATAAATAAAATTAAAATATTTTACTATAATTCTGTATTTATAAATATTTTTAATAAATACCGAAAAATGCAGGTTTAAAAAAAATTAAAATGCAGGTAAATAACAAAAAAGTGCCAAAAATCCATCTTAACTTATATCAGGATTGCATAAGACTATAAAATAGAGATTAGGTGTTGATTAACTATAAATTATATATTTAATGTAATAAATAACTATATATATTATAATTATAAACAGTATATATATATATATTACATTTAGACATAAACTGTTTACAAAAACTATCTGAGACTGTTATAAAAAGGCCTTTTATTTAACAAAAAGCTATGGGTTGATTTGCATGCCAAGCCAACTTTCATACTGTGAAATATGCTATTAAATATTGAGAACCAGTAACTAATTGATTTTTATACTGAAAGATAACATAATATAACTGTTTGAGATATATTCATATATAAATTAGTAATAAATTGTTAACAAAAACCATAACATACAAGCAAAAATTATGTTTTACACTAATGTATACATAATATAAATTGTTATTAATTTTAATTAAAAGGTCTTTTTTATTAATTCTAAACTTAAGAATTTTGTACATATGACATTGGTCTGTGCATGCACAGTGCAATCTGTGCATGTGCAGACCAATTTTTTATGTACAAAATTCTTAAGTTTGGAATTAATGAAATGACTTAAATTTCTTTGTATGCTTCATATATATAATAACATTGAAATTCTTTTCATTAAATATAAATTAGAGGCAACTAAATAAATATTATTGTATTTAAATACTATTATGAATCATATTTTTAGTTTAATTTGATATGATGGTCCTAAAAATACCATATTAGTTATACCATATTAAATAAAATACCATGAATTATTTAAATTGCTTCATAAAATCTAAATGAATAATACATATAAAAATGTGTACTTTAATCAGATTCCTTATTTAATCAATAATACAAATTAATGGTTTAACCATAAAAATGTGTTTGTTTCTGTTTACATACCAATGATCAAACTGAAGTGAAACAAAAAAGAAATGCTAATACAAATCTGAGAACTTACTGGACATCAGCATGCTTGGTTGCTTTTTGTCTGTAAAAAATGAAACTAATAATAATGCATAGTGGGGGGAAAAGAAATTTACTATATTTTAATTACCTCTTCACAGTTTGTTTTGATGAAGATTCTCTGAAATATGTATAAAATTGATATATATCACTGACAAAAAACTTACCTGTACAATTGCAAATATATGAATAAAACAAACATTAATGAGTGTTTCAATATTAGATGTAAAATCTCTATCCCAAAAACTAAAAGGTTACCTTGTATCATGACTTATGATTGGGTGTTTTCTAAAAAATAAAAATAAATATAATTAGCCAAAACTAGCAGAATAAAATCCCTCTAAAATGGATGTACCTTTTAAGATTTTCTTTCAGTATGGTTTTACTGAAATATAAAATTACATACTTACAGGAATAGTGGGGATGTTTAATAATAAGACAATAAAATATAAGCAATAAGTGGCCTGCTTAAACACACATTTATACATAATGTATATCAATAACAGACTAGATAGTTTAATTTTATGGATTTTATATATAATGTTGGTGCCATATATTAAGATTTACTTTGTTTGCTAACTTTTCATTTTAGCAAGAGTCAAATATATACAAAAGCTCTTGCAACTGCATATGCTTTCTATGGTTAATAGGTCAAGTCATACCTGAGACAAGTCATACCCAAGTATGTAAAGTCTTGACAAACAACATCCCAGTAACCCAAAAAACATTTTATATTAGAAGAGGTTGCAGAAGGCAGCCTCAAGTTACTTAAGAATATCAACAATATGTTTTCATAGAAAATATTATTACTGTTAAAATTATTTTTATTTAGATGTCCGCCCAAGACTTTCAAATGTGTATTTCAAAGTTAACATTGTTTTTATTTATTAAACGTGAATGGTTATCTAATTTTTTAATATTGAATTAAAATGACATGCGTGTGATATAAATAGCCATGTAACGAATTTTATTAGTATGTATTACGCATTAAAATCAGTAATTATATTGATCTTTATGCTCATGATATGCAATCAAAACAGAAATTGACGATAACAAATTTTGCTCCTTTGTTTAGACATTCCAGACATCGACCCCAGGGGATCATCGGTTGAAGAGGGTCCGGCTCAAAAGGCAAACTATTTAGCGGGAGATGAGGATTCTTAATTTGAAGAAGAAGATTCATTGACCCCTTTTGTTCCGACTGTGGCCACTGATGAGATTGAAATTGACAGTGAGAATTACTCCCGCTTACACAGAGCGTCATGAGCACAAGCTTTACGTCAGATTTACACAGACGCATTTTATCGATTTACATTTTGCAGGGGTTTAATTACATCACTATCATTTTAGATCTAAATTACAAATTATATTGATTTAAGATTCATTACTGTTTTTTGTTACTTTTGCTTATAACTGCACAAACTGGAATAGTTTATTGTTTTAATTTTTGGAAAAACAATGCACAGCTTGTAATATTCATGCATTTCACTGCAATTTACCTACATATTATCTATATAAAAAGATTCAAGGCATGTCCTATATATTTCGAGTTCTTGCTAAGTATATGTTTTTAGTGCATTGTATTTTACACAAGTTGTGTATTATATTATAATACACAACTTGTGTAAAATACAATGCATGTTGTATCTTAATGTGCATTATTTCTACTACATTTTATTATAGTAATTTATGCACGCCTTTTATATGCTTTTATGTAGACATTATTTTTTGTACTCATTTACATATATACATACAATATATTTATAAATGTCAGTATTTTTAAAATGATAGTTTGATTTCCTGTATTATTGTCATTATTATTAATTGTTGATAAATACCTATTAAAATAATTTGTAAATTTACAAAAAAGTGGATTTAGTATGTACTTCATTTTATCGATCCATTTCATGGGTATGAAACGTGTCTTATGTGGAGTTTTCCAGATAAATTATATTATCGATCTATTTTATATGTAGAAAACGTATCTTATGGGGAGTTCTGAACAAAAATCTGTTATCGATCCAGTTTATAGGCATTGACTATATCATATGGGGAGATATCCATTTGAATTTTCGACTTTCTTTCCATGTGCATTTCCTTTCCATCTTAAGTGGAGATATTTATTGATGTGTCTTATGTGGAGAAGATTATAAATTTGAATTAAGCGCCTCCACATAAGAGCAGAAAATAATCGTTTATATCTCTTTAATGAAGGATTGGAGAGAAAAAACAATATCATATTCGAATTCTACGACAAAAATTACGTATATTTTGATAAAATTTGGTTCTTAAAAAGCATATCCATAACTCAGCATAAGAGTTGATTTTTAAGGCACGTCCACATAAGACATAAAACGTACAGGGGGGTGTCTTACTATGATTATTGTTTCGTCAATAGCGCACACAAGATTCTTTTCGACTTCAATGCAATACAATTGCATCGAGCAATTGAAATTGCACAAAAAAAGAATTATACACAAATATATTAATATACTTGTTATAATGTTAATAATCATACTAACAAGTCAACAAAACTCCCACGACAATAATGCTGCAAAGTATTAACGTAAAAATAATGTTAATAAAATTTAGCAACAAGATAATTTCTAAAGTGAAATTACAATATTGACCCGCTAATACATATAAAGCGTTTTTAAATCATTTTTTCTATTAAACGATTAATTTATAATTATATAGTTTTAATTGCACTATTTAATAATGAATTTTACTAAATACGCATTATACAAATAATTCATGAAATGGTTGTAAAAACAAACCGGCTTCACATTAACAATCATTCTTTACACCACTTCAACTTACTCGCGCAATTAAATTGATAGAAATACCATGTTTTACAATGATCCAAATAGCGACTTTGAGGGTGTATTAAAGTGTAAAGATCTCTAATTCTTTCATCCCAAGGAAAACACCCGTCACCTGTTTGAACCTCTCCGGCGAGCAGGGCAGCTGGTCGCAATGACAATCCACCAGATGTCGACGCATCATTTCCGCCGAGTTCGCCCCCTCCGAGCACCATCGACAGGGATAGAGACGGGCCCCGGGGTGAAGGGAGGAGTCCAAGACGTGCTTCCGCAGGGAGTCAACCGAGGCGCAATGGTAGGGACAGTGGGGACAGCGGTAGGGCTTGGCGGAGGCGTGGCAGCGCAGGTGACGACGAAGGTTGGACTGCGTGCTCGCACGGTAGTCACAGTAGTCACAGCTGAATCGAGCTTTTTCTGGTTTTAAACAAAAGTCGCCCGAAGATATTTTTTATTAATATTTATTGGCATTTGATTAAAAAAAACAGGTTGCAAAGATTAACTAAAAAAGCTTCTAATCTAATATGAAAATACTTTTATGAAGCACAAATTTAAAACAAATGAACGTATATAAATATTTCCTACAAATCCTTTATTTATAAATTTGCATTAAACTTTTTAAAATGTTTCATCAAAATATGTCAAAACGTTGAAAATGTCAAATGAATTTCAAAATCTTTCAAATATATTGACATTAATGACAATTATTTTTAAAACTAGAACAACAATATAATTTATTTTAATATTCAAAATTAATCAATACTTACACATTACGTAGTGATTTATCTTTTTGCATATAACGAGTTATTTAAATTCCAATAATCCTGGACATGGCAATCCTAACTATTCAAATTAAATAGTTAAATAAAAGCTTTGGTATTATGATAAAAAATTGGAGTCAATAGAGAAAAATAATTATTTCGTGTTATAATTTTCAGTAGAATACTGAAATACCGTTGACTTTTATATATATATTTCAATTATACTGTGATTTTATTTAAAATAAGAAATTAGCACCTTAGAAATTCTTAAATATTACACGCCTTTTTACTCCTTTCACGTGTTGTTAATAGATGTTTATAATTGGCATACTCTTGGTAAATGTTTGAATATGATATTTTTTCTACGCGCTACTTCATTTCTAGAATATCTCACGGCTAGTGGGTGGTATATGTGGATACTATTCACATCGAAAGCGGCACGTTGCGGTGCTGTTTATAAAATCTATCAGATTTAATTCAACTTTTTTCGCGCAACGAGCGCTAAAGTGTAATTATGTGTTTTTCATATTTCTGTCTTCACAAATGCATCTAAAACACGACGCCACATATTATGCATAAATTGTAATATAAAAAAATATTTTCACAAAAGTTTCACTAATTAACAAACTTATGCGACTATGAATTTAAGCCCTCATATCAGCAAATGAGAAAATGGATGAAAGCAATTTGACTTTTAAACGAGACATCATAATTATATAAACTAGAGATCATAGAGTACATATATATAGATAAACGACTGTAAGGGCGTTGCTATGGACTCTGATTTAAAAATAAATAAAATCTATATTTTGAGAGTTATAAGTTAACCACAATTACGATGAGTACATAATATATAACAAATATAATTTTATAATTATTAAATTAAATAATGATTATATTTACGTATTTTTAAATAAATAACTATTATTGTGATTTTGTTAATATTTTTTGCTATATATATATATTGCCATTCATGTCTACCCTGGCAAATGTTTTATCATTGAAAATGCCGTTTATGACTGCTGTAATCACTAAAATCTGAACGTTTACTTTCTCCAGATGCAACACTATAGACTACAGGTAATTTATGTATTTTTACAGCAAAAATTACAGTACATATTTTTAGTATGTATTGTATATATTCTTAAAAGGTAATTGTTCATCATTTCAATTTGTATATTAATTTGCAAATCAGTACATTATGCACGTTTATTGTTATTATAAAGTACTAATATGCTTGGATAAATGTATATATATTCACATAATCTGTTTCAGTTTTCTATGTTTACATTATTAATAAATAGGTTGTTTCCGTTTTATCTATTTAGTTACGAATAAAACAAAATATTTATTTACATTATACTACTCATAAGCAAGAGTTGACGAGCAGTAGTATAATATTTATTTTTAGTTTGTATTTAAATTAAATATAAATATAAGAAATGAAATTTACAATTAATTAGAAGATTTTTGATAAGTATTTTTTAAATGTAAATATTCAAAACACAGGCGTCGTTACTCTATGTATACTCAATGTTACAGATTTTGTTCTTCATAATTTCATATTGGTTTGAAAATCAAGATTCACGATAACATAATTTTATTTTTATTTGGAAGATAATAGGCACTATAAAATATAAGTGTCTATCCTCTAAAATAGAATAAATGGTGAGTTTTAATTTACTCGACAACGCAATAATGATCAAATATGTTAAAGGGTCGGGTCATCTGAATGAATGAATAATGTTATTTCTCACTATTTCCATGCTTGGTCAGGTGTATCTGAAGATTCTGTTTATACTTGGCCGTGTAGTTACAGCCCTCAAAGTCACACCGATAGTTGCGTAGAGTATTGTGCACCTGTTTGTGCTGGACAAGACGTCCATGAGTGGGAAACACCTTTCCGCAGCCTATATATAGAGTATAAGAGTATACCAAAATAACCAGATATAAAGTATATTTATTAGAAATATAAATGACACAAAACACTATATTACTTTCAGTAGTATTTTAAAAACTAGCAGAATAATCCGCGAATAACTTAAGTGTGTACAGCTGTGAATGGCGATCTGCCTTAAAGTTCTAAACCTGTGTATATTATTACTACAGTTCGTAATTACATTAATAATTAGTGAAAAATTACCTGGTTTTGCGCATTGGAAGGGTCCCCTATGACTCTGATAGTTGTGCATATAGAGTTGTGTTGCAGTTATAAACCACTTCGCACATTCCTTGCAGTAGAGTGTTCTTTTGGCCTTTTTATGGAGGCAAACTGAAGAATCAAAATGATATCAGATTAAATTACATGAGTAAAGCTAAAGACATGGAATAAAACTGTGCAAAATACGACAACCATTTATTTTTAATTATATAATGAGTATTTAGTATAGTAAAATTCTAGCATAAATGAGAACTTAAATTTGAAAACATGAGATGCCTAAACTGAAAATATACGCAAACAAAATTAAAATAACAGTTTAAACGAGATCACATTGTCGCCTAACTTTAATGTCTGAGTATAGATACTAAATAAACCATACATAAGCCTAAACTTCGAAATCAGAATGCTGGAGGAATATTAAACATTAAAAAATAACCATTTCTTCATAATTACTGATAAAATCGTGGACATTATATTGCTAAGTAAAAAAAATTATTTTCTATATACTCCAACTGTTGACGTTTTAATTAATGTTTACTTTTCATGATGTGTATAAATGACATCAACAACTAGAAGGTAACAAGTTCTTTTGTCTATATTATATAATTATGCACGACACAGTCACAGCTAGAAGAATTGTCGTCCACCTACTAGCAACATGTTCAGCGAGTGATTTAGCAACTGAGAAGACCTTGGTGCACTTAGGACACTTGAGCTGTTCGAGCTGCTCCTCCGTCTTAACAAGATGACGACACGTGAAGTGGGTTATGGCGGCCAGGAGGGTGGGGAAGGCGCGTGTACAGTGCTGGCATTGGTACTGATTCTTGCGCAGGGCGGCTGTTCTAGTTGATGCTGACGATGAGCTGGTCGAGCGGGCCATTGTGGGCTTCCAGGTCTGACGTTGTAAGAGGGAAGAGGCTAAGATACAAACGATGCATACTTAAGTTCGTTGATTCTATCGGATTTTGTCTTCTAATCGAATGATAATACAATGTGATTATTTAAATTTATGAAAATTTTTAAGTCTAACTATTGCCGGAAGAAAGATTCAGATATTCTAATTTTTATATTTTATATTTTAGTCTAGCACTAGGATCTCGTTGCAGCCTTGCATGTGTTAAATTATATTAAAGAGCATGTTATTATTAGCAATCTATTCATTTCAAGAATTTAACAGTTTGGCCTCACCCAGGGAAGATTATTACGTAATAGTTTTCTAGAATGAAATTTCAACTATAAAATATAATGTGCTTTTGACTTTAGGGTAAAAATACTGGACTGTACAATTACTCCAGGTCGATCTAAATATCAGTAACAAATTGCATGTAATAGCGTTAATCATGCATTATATTGATAATTTACTTCTAAATCATAAAGGAAATGTGGCTCACTTAAAACCGGCTGCTATTTTTCACACACATTCATGTGTTCAAATTCTGTCAGTAACAAACACCAATAAGAACACATGACAGAAAATGTCTGGACGTGTTTATAACTAGTTAGTAAGCGAATGCGGTTGTGTTTATAACTATCTGTACAACTTTTACAACCTCTATGTAAAACTTTTGAATTTGTACACAACAACAATGTGGATGCTCACCAAAAATATGGTATAAGAGCTATTATAAATTATACCGTTTATAATGGTAAAAAAACATTATAAAATGCAGTATTAATTTCAAACATACAGAATTAATATTGTTTATTGGGTCGATCGCATACCATTTGAATAAGCCCAAATTCAGGCTAATCGAAGAATGTAGTAAGCTTAGCTAAAAACTGGGACTAGCTTATAGGTTAATTTATTACAATTAAATGATTAAAAATTAAAAAGAGACAGGATGTTGTACTAAACATGATTCACGAGATTTTATGCAATTATAAACTTTGAATATAAAAATCCCAAAAGCTCTAAATTGATTTAAAGCTTTTTTGTCTATTTCCATCGATAATACTAGTAACAGAATTTATTCTGTTTAATATTTGTGAGAGCCATGGATAGGGAATTCGATATTTTGCAAACAATGAACACAAGATTAATTTAAACAATTAACTATTTGTATACACAAATGGTTGAATAATACAATTCACAAGAACAGTTGGAATATTAAATGGTCAAAAAAGAAAATCAAAAGATCAATTCGGAACGTTGTTAAAAAAAACATTTTTTTCTCAAAATAAATTGTGCAATCTGGAGAAAATTAAATCTAAATTAGAGTAAGTTTATTCTAAATCTATAAAATCCTCACACACCTCATCAAACGGAGCGAGAATGCAAGCAGAATGGTCCTCCATGTAGTGCTGGTGCAGGAAGATGCGCTGTGTGAAGCACACCTTACAGATCTGGCAATCGTACGATAAGGGGCCAGCAGCAGTCATCCCCATCTGTCGCAGTCTACTCCGGGTGCAGATTGGAGAGGGTCTTTGTCTACCAGCCCGAGCAGTGGCCGTGGTGGTGCTTACTGAGGCCTGGGATGTCGAGGGGGCAACTGGGGCAGCAATGGTGGTGACAACAGAGGCTTGCAAGCGCCGGAGTCTTCGCTCGAAGCTACAAAGAGGGGGCACAGAATGAATTGAGCAACCGAATAAAGTAATAAAAAGATTAACATAAATTAAAATGCACACCGACGTTGTTGCCTCAAAGTCTCACGTCTGTATTGAAAATCAAAACCTCACATTTGTCATTTTTTACATTATTACAACCATAATTTTGTGCTTTTTCACCCTATGTTGGTCTCATGTCTGAGAGATAACAAATTACACAGTAGTAGCTTATAGCTGAAAACCTCATATGTGTTCTATTGTCATTAAATCTATTGTCCCCTCGCCTGTCTTAAATATTTGATTTTTAATATTCGGAGTGTAGGCCGATTTTGATTTATTTTAGTTCCGTTTTTTTAAGCATTTTTGTTTTTCAACCTAAACCTAGCTGTGTATTTGTGTAGTAAAATATGCATTTCAATTATTTGAACATTATTAACATAACTAAATAAATAACATAAAAGTATTAATTGTCTTTCGATATTGTTTATTATCAATATATTAAGTATTTTAAGAGGAAAAAGTACATTCTAATATGTTAGGCTCTGTCTAAACAGCACTCCTACTTTATTTTTTTAAATATGAGCGACTCATACGATACACTTTTAAACCGAACTGTCAGGACAAAATTACTCATCCAAAAGGTCATGCCAGTTCGGCGAGCCTATCGATTGGCTTGACAGAAATTAAACTTGTTAAATATTACACGGGGCCAAAAATGAAACACGTGATCAATTTGCAAACGCGTAACTAAATATTTTATTGATTCTATTATTATTGTTTTATTGTTTATGCAAAGCGCATAGTATTTCACCAAGCCAGCTTGAACTTGTGTATGAGGCGGGACATTAGACTCCGGAAAATAAAGTATACTCCAAAAAGGGCAAAATTCATTTTAAGAAATTTCCACTACATATAAGTGAAACAATAAATACATATAAATACCTATGGCAATAAAATGCTTTCTATTATAATTTGCCTAAAGTAAAGTTTTAGTCAATTATATAGAAATTAAAATCACGGGTGTTATAGAATTAAAATATGTGCTTAAAAAATAAGCACCTTCTCTTTCGTAAAATTTGGAACATATAGTGATATATTTATTTTCCCGTAAATGACAACAGGAGGACCTATAATTATAGTGTAGAATCTGACATGGCGTGCGCAATAGATATAAATACTGTGAAAGTCGAATCCTACTTTGTAGGCATGGTAACCGCATTCTTCCTCTGCAGCCCAAAGTAAGACAGTCGTTCGGAAGAAGAAGTAGCCGCTGAAGGCAACGAAGCTAGATTGTTCAGAGATACAATAACGGGTGTACGACTCGTAGATGTGGCAACTGTGATGTTGATTCGTTTTCTAGAGTCACTACTCTCAACCGCGTGGCCTGTTGCCGACTTTGACGACCCAGGCAAGTTTTGATGCCCCGTGGTCGCCGTATGGAAGCCCAGATGACTCGCGGTGTCTGTATAGAAGTGGCAGAGGAGACATTTGTAGGGCAGGCTCGTGAGTAGCCGTCGTTGGCAGGCGAGAAGGATTTGATTCACTGGGGAGTTGTTGGCTGTGGTTGTACGATTGGAGCGAAAGGTGCTACAAGACTTGAGGAGTAGATGGGACATGAGTAGTCGATCGTTGGAAAAATTGGAATGGCATGTTGGGCAAGTTTGAGATGATGGTGGAGCAGAATCAGGTCTTTGGGAGATGGTTGTTATCATACGGCTATTATTTTGACCCTCCGATGCTGCGAAACAAGAACAAATTATATAAGTAAAAACAGGTAACATAAGACGCGTAAAATCGATCATGCAAAAAGCTTTAAAAGGAATGTGTGACTCACTCTGTTTCTGGGCTGCCTTGTTTCCCTGCAAATGGATAAAACATTTAAAATTTTAAAAAAAATACAATATTCTAATTTAATAGAGTAGAATTTTAAAATAAAACTATATAAAATATAATATGTTTCATTAGAATAAATATAAAAACAAACCGTTTCATGCTTTTTAACGAGTACATCAAAATGTTCATATATGTATACTATTAGAAAGTGTGTGTATTATTAATACTAATATCTATTTATTAATGAAAGTGACATTTAGAGGCCGGGTGGATACGAAACCTATCTTAATCCCCTAGGTTTCTACATCAAAAACGAGCTCCTTGAGTTAAACCATTAAAAACAATGATATCAAGTGTAAATTAGTAACAATTCAGCAAAATCATAAAAAGAACAATCAATTTTTGCTCACAGTCTTGTCTGAGACATTTTTTCGCGTGCAACCATTTTGGCGATGCTGGAGGAATGTTTTTATGGAGTCCAGGAGTAATCCACACTTGCAAGCAACAGCAGCCTTATTTCGATATGTGGTAAGCTCGCGCGTGGAATATGGATTTTCGGCATAATGGGGCACATGCTGATTAGATCCAGGCTGAGAGATGTGCATTGTGTACTGTGGGGGTGATAAAAATGAGTTTCAAAATAAAATCATGTGAAATTAAAATAAACGTAAAAGCATAAAGTGAAAAAATAAATAAACCTAAATGACAGTAGGACTAAACATATAAAAAAATAATTCACGACTAACTAAATAATATCCTTGAAAGTTAATCTTCCACTAAAACAAAGATACATTTACAATTTCATAAGTTTAAAATAGTGTTAATCAAAAATAAATGACACAAATTTAGTCACTACTGGCATACAGGAAATCTGAGTAATGTTTACATTGTTTGATTTTTTACCTTCAATTTCTAGTGTGAATCCCTGAATACTATAAATAGATATCAGAAATAATAGTTATACTTTAAAATATAAAAATGTCTGTGAGAGTGTCCAGTAATAAATATATTTTTATAAGAGTTTTATATTGGGTATAGCATAAAAGTACTACGATAAATTTAGAGTTGGATACGAAAACTGTTCTAACCATTCTTAAAGCTTGAAAATAATGATATACAATATGAAACAATACTAAGACCAAATTATTATAAATGAACTACCGGAAGTAAAAGATGTTTTAAATCTACCTTATTGTTGATTCAAAAATATTTAATTTATTCTTAATTTCAATATCATTTTAAAAATCTCCTCAGAAATTCGGAGGAACTCCTCGGCTTAGGGTGGTTTTTGTTCCACCCTTACTAACAATGTAACAAAGATTATGGTAAACAAAATAAAACATTGGTCATCTTTTTAAGAAAATTATTAATCAATAAATTTGAATCCTCGTATATTACTGTATAGTACAGCTAATGTAATGTTAATAAAACTTCACCATAACTAATATATAACATTTTAACAAAATATAGTGGCTTAACCTATTGGCTACTGATTTGTTAATATAGGAAATTAGATAAATTCTGTGTTCTAATTTGTCCGCACTCCTATCAAATACTATTTAATATTTCTTGAATTTAAAAAGTTTTTGGTTGACAATGTGGCCTTGACACTTTTAAATGCTGTCTTGTAAATGTGCATAACGTTAATTGTACCTACAATCACTCTTTGATAAATGCAACAGCAGTAGTACATTTAAACAATGAATTATTATTGAAAGCATATTTTGCTTTGTGCAGATTATATGAATTACACATGTAAAAAATAAATGTTGAAGAAATTAAATGTTTACATATGGTATATTTTAACCTAAATATTAAAACAATTTTTAAGTTATATAAAATAAATATAAGCACACTATAAAAAAATCAGCCAGATATACTGTGACTGTCTATATGAGTGGTCACAAAATTAAGATTAAAAAATCGTCACCTGGACGTCACAACGATTTTTAAGTAGCTGTCTAAACATATGGACAGTAAAAAGTGGATGTATTATTTTAGTAAATTAATTAATAATACCTATATATACACCAGTAAAAATACCTACATATGATGTCATTTTTAGTTATTAATTTTGTGATTCTGATATAAAAATCATGAAAATTATTTCACAGCTAAAAAATGAATTTTAAAAATTTGCCAAACATAAAAATAATTTATTTGAACAAATTTTTTGGTGTGTCACAAAATAGCTACATATTATATTCTGCATTAAATATATGAGTTTTTACACAATTCTTTTTTATAGTAAATATTTATGTAAGCTAATAGTACTAAACATTAATGTGCATGCTAAAATGTATTTAGTAATATCATTGCAAAGTATATACATGTATCAGTGACATATTAAAAAATACAAGTAATGTAAAAATTCAAAAATTAATATGTTCAAATTTCCATTTGAACTCTCACCCATCTGATTAAGATAACTCAACAGTGTTAGTGCAGCTCAATATGACCAAAAAAACGCAGAAAACAATTTATTATAAAAAAGAGTAGATATAGAACATTTAGAGACACAATTGAAATATAGTACAATGTAAGTACCAATAGACATATACATATGTAGGTATTCATACATCATTATTTGGGAAAATGTGAATAGTAATTACAGGATTGCCCCTTCATTATCCGAAAAACTCCAGATGCCACAATTGCAAGCATAGCGAGTTTGGATTTTTCACTTACATGTCCAAATTTGACATTTAAGCAAACAAATTCTGTCTACTGCCACTTTTAAAGGCATATACAATTCTATTGCATTTTTCTAAAAATTAAAAATAATAATAATTTTTATCGAAAATCCGTACATTTCGAAAAGATCTTGGCGAATGGCAACCTTGTAATTATTTTTAATTTGATTAGCATGTCATTTAATTACTATTCATTAAGGAAAAGTATATAGGTAAGTCTAAGTGTAAATAAAACATGTATGTTCACACAAAATAGTAAGTGATCACACCAGTTCATTTCATTTTTGGGACTTTGGCGATTCTAGAGGAAACAATCTTTCCCATTTCTAATATACAGCATAACTCATTTTCAATGCAAAATCTGATAACTTTTTTAAATTTAATATAATAAAAACTAGACTTTTAATAATATTTGACTCCTACAACTTAAATAATTCACAACTTGTTAGTCAAACACAAGATAATATTACATTAAATGACAGTCCAAATATAAGAAAGCGAAACTATAGTAATTAACCAGACAATCATTGTACTAACAGTTTAAAATGTACTTACAGATTTCTAATTTTTTTAGAAGTCTAGAAATAATGCAGAAAAAGAGCAATTTTCTAAAAAAACACATAACACAGGCAAATGTAAAAATAATGCTGAGCATTAAATAATGCAGGCCACACCAACACTGACTTACATAAATAGTTCCAAAAGAAAAAAAACCAATTTACTGTATTATTTATATAATTATAACAATTTAATATTATTAAATATTAGTGTTTAATTGCATAAAAGAAAGCATAGAATAGCTAATTAAATACCTAGCTATTATGTCATGTAATGGTTTCAAAATATCAAGTTATAAATTAAAATGTTGTATTATAAGAGTGCTTATGGCCTACAAACTAAAGCATTGCAGATAGATGTATGCCTTTCAAGTGGTATAAATAGATTTAAAGATTATAAATAAATATTCAGCATATGATTACAAAACATGTATCCATATAAAAATAAATTGGCAATGTACATAATTATAGTAGTTGCAATATTATATGGAGTAGCACAAATTTTAGTATCTATTTAAAAATTATAAATCAATAGTTATTATATTACCCATAGATATTTAATAATGTGTTTAACTAGATTAACAATCAAAGAAAAGCCAATAGTAAAAGTTTGGTTTTCTAACACAATCAATTTATCAGATTTTTTGTTATGTCTTACATAGTCTTGCAAGACAATCAATATTTAAATGCCTTGCAAGATTAAATAGAAACATTGGAAAAGCCAATAAATGGTGGCAATAAATTTTCTATTGAATTTATTAGATTATACATATGTAGATGTATTCCATATATGTGATAGTACTGCTGTATTAATTTTTGTTTTAATATATCAATGTGTATATTATATTTTTAAGGTTAGATAGATTTTTAACTTTTTAAGAACAAAGTTTATTTGCATTATTCTTTGCTAAAATTTATCCTCTAAATGCCATATTTATTATTATGTAGTTAAATTGACTTTGACTATAACTACTTTTTTGTTTTATTAAAAGTATTACATATTTTATGCATTCGTGGCAATTATATCTAATGAAAGAACTCTTTATTAGTTAAAATTATCATGGTGATCTTCAATGAGAAGAGTTTATTTTTTATTTATTTCTACAATCCATCTAAATGTTGATCAGATTGGAGCTCAAACCTAGAAAATATTGTTGTGGAACATGTTAGACTATTGCATTAATTTTGTTAAGTTTATCCTATCTTTTATTTTCACTTAATTAATTCTATTTTTTCATGGCAGAAAATAATTTTTTTTTGGAAAGAAATTTAAATCATACAAACAGTTTCTGACTGACAAAAAATCTTATGAAGATACTAACCATATACAATTATGGATAAGGGATTCCAGGACAATTGAGGCAGCAAAGAAAAAGAGAGTCAAAAGGGAAATAACGCCAGGATTAAAGTATTATTATGTAAATACTGTATGGAGGATGAGATTTTATAAGTGAAAGCAAGAGAGCGCGACCAAACCAGAAGTAAGATGATTTCATTTATTTAATTTTATTACTATTAGTAGGCAGTAAAATGAGATTTTAAAATTGTCAATCTTTTAATTTTTAAATGCCAGATCTA
>JAYRBW010107546.1:0-18661 GCA_036023295.1 Invenusta paracnida
CACCACTCAGCACCCCCCCCCCCCGCCCGCCAACGCATTGTGATCGCGGTCTACCTTCCCTACTACTACTATATGTACCTACACACATAATACTCTCACATCTTATTGAAACTGTTAGCATTGCTTTGAACATTATATTTTCCTTATATATTTACATAGTTCACTAAAAGAAATGTTTGTACTTCCGTAATAAGGTAAATAAATAATTTCATAAAAATGTACTCTTATTATCTTAGTGGTGCACATATGGTACATATCTTGTCACTTTCTATCTTCATCTAAATGTTAATGTTTTTCGATTTTTCGATTTTTCGTCAGTAGTTCTTTAACTATACGTCTTCTAAAACACAAACAATAATATTTTCCATTTGATGATTTTTGGCTCTTTTCCAGGTTGTTTCTCTGTCGAGGCTATAACAGCGAACATTGTATTCTTTTAAGAAACAATTATTTAGTAGATCCGGTTTATATTTTATTTTTTCTTGTTTGAGTAATTAAATTTTACTCGATGACTATATAAAAATCATTATCAATTCCTTCGCTATTATTGTTTTCGGATATATAATGAGAGAAATGAGTATTATATGTAAATCCGAATAAATATTTATTTAACTTTGTTTATCTCCTGACATATTGCAATAAATGTATAAACAGTGTAGATATAATATTAATGTAAGAGAAAATATACTTATTCGAAAGCTGTACTACATTTATTTTGAAACATAAATATGTATTTATTTAAGTATTTTACAATTTTATGCGATCATTTATTGCATAGAAAAGAGTGTAGTTTAGACATGACAGATTCCAATCACGTATAAACCATTAGGTAAAGTCAGATTGATAAAAATATTATGTACCAATATGTCTTGGTTTTTCTCTTTCTCATTAAAATTCGATTCATTAAATATCGACTATCTCTACCTGATTGATACTTAGTGATTAATGAAAAGCTTAAAAACAAGAGCGGAATCATTTCAGAATGGAATTTGAAAAGAATACAAGTTGTTTCGTGAATTCCATGTAGTCTAGAGCGGAGCTCTATGCACACACATCATTGGTTTAGACCACTAAATTAAAATTTATGTCATATTTGATGTCCTAATAATAAAAGATAATATATTAATTGTTGACTTAAGACATAAGAAATGGTGATCTTTTCAGTTTTATACATAGTTCATAGATAATTCAATAAACGCTAACAAGGCTTTGCGGTAATATAAGATAAGGGAGGCACATCTATTTGTATCGATTAATTTAAAAGGTTGTCAAGGTACAAGATTAAAGGAATTACTGCATGTAAAAAAATTGCAAGCATTTGATTTGACATATACTACGAGTTTGTAGCTGGCTAAAGCTTTGGCAATGTTTAGATTGTTTTTGATATTCAGTATGTAAATAGATAATATTATAAAATTATAAAAACATCAGATGAAAACCAGTTATCGTATTCCAAATGAAATTATTTAGTATATAAATGTGTTATTATTAATCAATAAAGGATACCGCATATAAAATAGTTTTCAGTTAAATACTATTACTTATAAGTATTATTAAATACTATTTTAAATAGTTTCATTTACTTTGACTGTGTTAATTAAATAAAATACTACCAAATTTACGATTGTTTTTTCAAAAGTAGACTTTCAATTTTCCTTCTGTGTAATTTTTTATTAACAATACAAAAACAAATAATAGATAAAATATCAATTATGTTATTGTATCATTTTTTATTCATTCTGGTATTTAATCAAATTTACGATAAGTACAGTAAGAAATTCTTTTATATATTATGGTAAAAAATAAGAGAAGAAGGAATGAAAGGATCTGTATAATTTTATTTTCAGTTCGAAAAATTAAAATATAGAAACGAAAATATTATGCTATGAGCTATTGAATAGCTAACAAACAGCCAAGGAATTATAATTTTTAAATGTCATTGTTTTCTCTTGATCTTTCATAAATTTGAAATTCTAAACGTATTTATTACCTTTGTACATATATTAGGTGAAATGTAGAAATATTAATCCACGATTTTGGTACAATGATAATTTCATATTAATCAAATGTACAATTAATTATTATATTCATAAACTAATTTTAAACGCTGCATATTAATATAATTCAAATCATTGGCTTTACAGTTACATAAATCCAAAAAAATCAATATATAATATATTTCATTAAACATATTGAAGTGAGTCTTGAAACATTAATAGTTTTTTACAGTTAAAAAATATCTGTTGATTGATATATTTAACAATATTTAAATGCACTTTACGTAATGTTACTCTTTTATCTGCGATAAATTCTATGAGTGAGTGAATAATTTTAAGGCAATTAAAAGTAATAATAAAAAAAGAAAACAAAAAAAACAATAAGAATTATGAGTTAACTGATAGAGATTTTACTTTTATAACTTTAATATAGTTTTAAAATGAAGAACAACTAGTTTCCCATTAAACTTCTTGTCAAGAAAAATATATATTTAAACGCATGGTAAGGTTAATTTCTAATGAACCTTATATAGACTGAAATTTCTGACACGATTCTTGCTTCAGTTTCCTTAAATGTTTTATTGATTTTTAATTAAAATCCTCATCACTACGCATATTTTTCTGAAAATATAAATAACAAACATATTAGAAAAGGTGCAGTGTAGAGGTATATGGGGTGCTTTCTTAACTACTCCGACCGAGAGAAATATTTTAATTGTATTTAGTATATTATCATAGGCGTTAAAATAATCAATATGCTCGAAACAATTTACAATCTAAGTTTAAATAATAATTTTAAACAGATCAGTGTGATAATTCATTTCATTTTTAGGTGCCTCGAACTATTCAAAATAAGTTGAATTTTTTTTTAAATAAACTGATTTAGTCACAATTTTTACACTAGTGAAATTTATTATCATATTCAACTAAATATATGTTTAATTAAATAAGTTTGTGTTTATATTTTTTACATACTTTTTTCTATCACTAAATTATATATAATTTTAATTATGTCATATATTGAAACACTATTTTAGAACATGTGAACTTATTTTTTCCTTATATAGACACATATAAATTCAAATTTATATTGTGTATGGATAATGCTCAGTTTTTAATTATAATTAACATTAATGTTTTTATGTTTAATAATGGGAACGTTTCCTATCAACGTGAAACTGAATAGAAAACAGTAAAAAGTTATAACTAATTTTGAAATCTAATGCCTACATAAAGTACATATAATGTGTATAGAATAATTATTTTATGTATCTTCACGAAACAAAGTTTATTTAATTTATAAAAGTTTTGTTATATTATTCTAAATCGATATAAATTAGCCCTAATTTAATCATAAATATATGTTTTATATACCTAAGCCACAAAAAGCATTTATTGTAAGTCTTGTATTTCCTTGCACGTTCGTAAAACTTTTAAAGGGATCGTGGACCTTCTTCTTGAGAAATTAATGTTAAAGTTATTTTTTTTATAGTAAGTTTATCATTAAATTAAGCTGCCTCGTATACCATTTAAAATAAATCACAATTCTAAAACAAATAATACAAAATTTGTCATATTTTCGAAATTGTCACACACGAAATGCATAAAAATATTTATTTATTATAATTATTAATTAATATCATAACAGCCTCCTATTTATAAATGTTTAAAGGTGATTATTGGAATTAAATGAAAAACACAAAATAGACAGTTTAATTGGTCAGTGAATTTAATCGCGCACAAAATTTCCCAATGTTGTACGCCGAGGAAAGAGTTTTAAGAAGATTTTACAGCCTTGTTGTAGGCCCTTTTTTTAGGGCCAACATATTGTACATTTCCTAAAGGCCAAAGAAGATAGCCTTTTCGTGACCATTGATGCCCGTAATCGTTTTATAATCGTCTGATTGTAGAAACATATCTTAGACTCATAAATCGCAATTGTTATGTCTCGTGGCAATTTTTACAAGGGAGATGTTTGGAAATCGACATTCATTGCATTTGTAGATCACTTTTGTACAGCTTTCTTACAACTTTTGTACAGATTGTATTTGAATATTCAAGTTCTTGTATATGGACAGATGGCACCAATAAAAAAAATCTTGCAGCATATTTACTAAATTACAATAAAATATAAAATATAAAACGTATTTCCATTTCAGACAACATAACGTCAAGCATAGAAGACATTAAAGAACTTGACGGAAATACCTCCTGACGTACTTGCATGTTAATTTTCTCGGTGTCTTTGTTTCTCTTGTATTTTGAAAAAACTCGCTATAATTCTGATATAACTTGCGATTAGAACGCTTTGTTTGTAATATCTCCATTCTATACACGAACTCTCTCCTTCTATAAGGATAGGCATAATTTTTATTCTATATAAACAAAAGTTCAAATATTATTTCGACTAAATACAACTTATATTATGCCAATCTTTTAAAAGGAAAATTCGAAATCATAAATTACAAATTACAAATTACAAATTTTAAATATAATATACTGAGGATTCGCTACAAAAATATAGTAAACTACCTTTCCCCTTAGATTCATAGTAACTGATAAAAGTTTTAAAACGTAAATTTACTGCTTCAATACTTGATATTTCCCTATTTCTTATAACTTTTATTTAAGACATTATGGTATATATATAATTTCATGCAATATAATACATATCATATTCTAAATTTACTTTTCACACTCTTTTATTTATCGAACTCTATATATATCTATATCATTATATCTTTATAATTTATAAACGTATTACATATAAACGAATAATTGTGAATAATATATGTATATGTTGAAATACATATTTTACTTTTAAAGTATCTTTATCCCCTATTAGAAAAAATATTGACAATATTATATTATATACATTGTTCCAGTTATTATATATTATTTTTAATTTATTCATATATTTTCTAAACTAAAAGTGCTTTTTACATTATTTTATATGTATTAATTTATGCCAGAAATAAATCTCCAGCGCTTTATATGTATAACGCTTTTCATAAATATCTTTCAATTTTGCAAAGTAAACTATACAATAACTAATAAAAGATATATTTGAGAAACAAAAAAGATTGTTTCGAGTAATTGTAAAGCTTCTGATAAAAACAGTCATGTTAAAACTATAGATTAAAACAAAAATTAGAGAAAGTACTAAGACGCAGTGGGAGTCACTATAATTAAAACTAACTCAGAATAGAGTTAAACAAACTTTTCAAAAAACTATAACAAAACAAATATTGAAAATCGGTCTTCCTTGCATTTTCACAAAGCCCGTGCATTAAGTCTATTGCCTATAATTGTTTCTTTGTTTATAAAGAACATTTCACGCATTCCATCAATTTCTCTACATGTTATTTACCCGCTTTATTGTTCTTCAAAACTGTATATAAATTTACTAAAGACATACTATATATAATGTACAAAACAGTAATCACAAAAAGATAATTGTCATTCATTATGTTATATGTTAGAAATATTCATTTTATAAAAAATAGTATTTCGGAGAGACTAAATACTATTTTACTGTTTTAATTTTACAGACTTTTCCAGTCTGGAACAAAATTCCAGTAATGTTTATTGTCATTAGGTACTCATTTGAAGTCAGTCTAACTTTATAATAACTAATAATATACTATAGTCTATGTACAGTTTCGAAAAAAGTTTCTCCTAAAGGTCTAGAAGAACCCATATGCTGCAACAGCACTATAAAAAGTATGCAAAGCAATTTAAATGTAAATATATTGGACAATTGATAATAATAGATGGTCTATACTTTATTAGGATCGTTAAACTCTTTAGTCCATGGACAGTGACTTGAAGACCATCTCCTGAAGGTCTAGGATGGACCTAGATGCTACAACTGCATAATAAAACGTGTATAATAAAATATTAATTGCAGAAATCATATACATTTCTGAAAGGATTAACTATTTTTAATTTTGAAGCAGTCACACAACGAACATCTCCTGAAGGTCTTGATGCTATGGACATTGCAGCAACAGAATACCAGACAACACTACATGTTAGCTATACTATATACTAGACTGGAGTAGTGATCCAATGTTATTAAGAGATTGAAATATGGAAAAATAAGATATTTCCGAAATTTTGCCATTATTTGCCGTCGGGGACTCCAGGACGACCCTGTTGGACCATCAAGGCGGTGACGTTATAGATGATGATGAGACCTATCAGGTTGGAATTCTTTCATAATTTGGGATATTAGGATGTAAATGTAATCAATTTTGTGAATGTTTTCTTGATTTTACAGTCATTTATAAAAAGTGCTTTTTTTAAAACCCACCCCACACTTGGCCATCCTACGACGATTTTTGGCCTTGGCCGTTCTATTAATAATAAAAACATTTATTTTAATACTAAATACAGTTAACTTGCTACAAACATACGTGATTGAATATACAGTAAATCCTAGATATTCATAATAAATATAACAATGATCCAAAAAGTTAAGGATGACATGAAAATTATAGCCGTAAATATGACGGAATCCAAAAAATAGTTATTATTACATTTGAAGTATTTTATATTGGAATCAAATATTTGTATTTAAATATAGTAATTCATTCAAATATGTTTGATTATTATTTATAGACAATAATATAGTCATTTGGATATAGTTTTCTAGAATCTTTTGAAAATATATATGAAATATTTTGCCATAACTTATCATATTGTATTGAGCTTCCATTTATTATATTACCTAATTTAAAGTAAAAAGAAATTTGCCTTACGACATTTTCCAACTGAATGTCAGTAGATAGATTTTAGAATAAAATTTATGAAGTTTTCTAATTTTAACTTTGTTTTTTTACTCATCTTCTGTGTGCGTTAGAATTATACGGCTCAATATTTGTATCACTATTCGTCAGACTGCAATTATTAATAGTTGACACACATAAGTAAAGAAACACATTTACAAAAATACAGCATTCATAGATTAGTTTTAGTAGATTGTTTCAATATTTTTTTTATAAATTTAAAATTTCTTGAACTTTATTTCACAAAAGAATAATGTTTCCAAATGTACTTCCGATTAAAATATCAAATTTATTAAATGATTAATACATATACATACAGCCACTATGGTCCAAGTGAAATTCATAAACTAACCTTATAATATGCATGTTTTAAAGTGTACGAACATTTTGCAAATCGTGATCACGGAATGTCTCGTATGATAATTTATTTGATTTCATAAGCCCCACATTTTCATTTTAGAGAATGGATGCCAGAATCTTAGAAGGAGAAGAGATAATTTCTGTTGAATTTTTATAATGTTAATTTTATTATATTATTTAAATATATTTATTATTAGTATATATTTTAGTAACACTCATGATTAACATTTGTCTATATTTTATTTAGGTAACTGATATCTCGAATTGTCGCCATACTTTTCAGATAGTTCGAGTAGTAGTACTTTTAGTAATATTCGTCAAAATATTATGTTTTACATATGTTTATCTAAACAAATATATCAAAATGTGTCTACATTGAGGTAAAAGTAAATATTTGTATATACATACATATATATGTGTATATATATACAGGGTGTCCCAGAAGTGTTTGGACAAAGTGGAGGTTTAGAAATATGTATAAATTATGTATAGAAAACATATGCTTAGAAATGTATCATTACAAAAAGAGAGTACAAACAACAAAACCATCTTAATGTATCATTAGGATGAATTATAGTCATTAAATATGGAATTATGCATTATTACATCTCAAGTTCGCCTTCAGCATCTACGCAAGTATGACATCGAAGTCACGGAAAGTTTTTCTGAACATGTGAAGTAGGATATCGTTGGGTTCCTGTTGTATTCTTTCTGTTATAGTAGTCTGATTGATGAAAGGTTTCACCACGTGTATACACTTTTTCACGCAATAATCGCAAGTAAGGTCTGGTGACCGTGCTGGCCATTCAATCGACCCACGTCTTCCGATCCATCGGCCTGCCAGTTCTGTGTTTAGTGTTTCTCGAACTTGAACAGCATAGTGTACACTTGCCCCATCTTGTTGGAATAAAAGTTGCCGGTTTCGTTTGAAATAAAGAATCACATTTTCTTTTAAAATAGAATTATAGCGGTCACCAGTCATTGTTCTTTCATCAGTGTTTACGTCTAATTTCCAAGAAAAACTAATGTAAGCCCAAACACATACTGATACAGTTCTCCCTAAGTTACACACTCTTATATGGGGATTGGCTTCACTCCAATAATGAACATTATAGTTGACTGCACCGTTTAAATGAAAAGTTGTTTCATCTGAGAATGAAAGCTTTTGTAAAAATGCTGGATCGTTACGTTGTCTTGCAGGCATATTCTCACAGAATTCACTTCGTCGGTCACTGTCCCCATCACATACTTATATATTGTATAGTGAGCAAATAATTATACCATATATTCGTCCTTTGTTGTACTATATTTTCTTTTAATCCAACTTATTTGAAAATTATAACAGAAGAAAATAAACGCGAAGTACATTTGTTGGTAATATTATCGGAGGATTCTTTGAGCCTTTCTAGAACAAATATACAAAAATGTCATAATAGATATAGATCAAATATATCGTATTAAAATGAGAACATAGTATTCCTATCTACCAATTATTTCGAGAAAAATGTTGAAGTTATTTCTTCATTTCAGACTTTTAGTATATAGGAGTATTTCTTTTAATTACCGAACACAAAAGCATATGTCTAGATAGAAAACGTTGAATAAGTATATTACATCTTTTTATTATACAGATATAGATTACAGATTTTTATATCTTTCTTAATAAAAATAAGTATGCATACCTTCTTCACATTCATATATATGTATATATGACTTGTATAATATTCAGAAGTATGTTTTTTGTCAGCCGTACATTTGGATTACAATAAATACATAATTGATTGCAGAAGAAATATTGTGAATTAGTTTCGAATTCCATAATTTTCAGAAATTATACTTTACCTTAACTTACCAAAAGTCCTGCAAAATTAATGCAGATTTTTTAACTCAATAGAAAAAGATTATTTTTTTAGTGTAACTAATGACATATATAGTAAGATTTTATAAGTCATGGAAATAGGCATTAATATTTAAAACCTTTGTCTTAATAAAATTACAAAAGTTCTTTATTTTACTTATTATTTTTGTATAAAAATATAATATTTTAATTTTGTTTAAAATTTATAAATTTATAATTTTCTGGCTTTGACACTTAATATTAAAACAGAGTTCAAATAGGATAAATATTATTAACCTGTTACGCATTATTAATTGAATACACTTAAGTACAAAAATATCTAAAGTTTATTGTTGCAATTGCGGTTGAAGATTATAACGTATTTTATTCCATACAGATGGACATGTTTAATTAGATTCAATTTATATTATTAATTCCTTATTTCATGTGTTTCAAAGTTACGTTACAGTACTTGATCAACGCTAAACTCTCTTTCACATATACATCTTGAAATATAATTTTAATATTTCTACACATACATTATGAAAATTAATTAATTTATGAATGTTATTCGTATAAAGAATGTTAATGTAAAAATAATAAAATGTATTATTATTTAAAATATTAAAAGTTCGTTCACTATGTAAAATATAAAATTATTTTTATAAATGGAGTCCGAAAAAAATTGTAAATTGAATAAAATTTTGTAATATATTATCATATATTAAGAACTTTTCTACTTATCACATATATATATCACTTACTGACCATCTCGTTTTCTTTAAGAGCCAAAAGTTATTTTTTCTTTAAAAGTAATTGCAATCTATTATACATTTCCTCTTTTTTCGGAAACTGTTTTTTTCTCGTAATTGAATATGGGCTCTAGATAAAAGTTATCAGAATAATGTATATATATTTTACTCGAACTTTCTACCTTAGAAATGTTTAGACAAAATGAATTAAAATCACAATGAATAAAAAGATTTTTAGACATAGATTGTAGAAGATTTTACCAGTTAACATAATTTCAAGAAATAAACTTATTTCCAAAAAGACCTTACATTTTAGAAAAATGTTACTATTTCATTAAAATTCAAACTACAATAAATGCTAACATGCGTTAATTTTTAGTATGTTATTATTTAACATTTCAATCGATTATTTTGAAAATAATAAGCAGTTCTGCGATCTGATATTTTGATAAGAAAGTTTTACTGGAATAAGAATTTTTTTAATTTACTTGAATTGTTAACATTTCACGGCAAACAAACATGTTTATTACCACGTCGCAAAATTTATTCCTAACAGGTGTAAACAATCGACATCTCTGGGCGTCAACACACCATATGAAACGATAATTGTAGTATCTCCATTGAGCTATTCGTGTCGGTCTGCCTCTGTAAAGTAAAGTAAAAAAAAATATTCAGATTGCATTTTGCATAAAGCGAAAGAATATTACAGTTTTGTAATCAAACGATTTGAAACGAATTTGAAACAAATTTAGTTAAATCAAATTGTTGATACTTATTTTTTATTTTGAATAACTAATACCTAAGATTTATAAGATTTACGGTAATACATGTTTATTTAATTTATTGATAACATGGAATGTACAAATAGAAAACTAATGGCATTTAAACAAAACAAATTTAGAATAGGATATACATGCAAATGCAGTAAAAAATCTAGAATCTGGAAATATTACAATATAAATAAATAAATATATAAATAAATATGAATTTTATAATTTTCTTAAATATTTAGCAATATAAATGAATGAATTTCTAAAAACGAAATGTTCGTTAGTTTTATAGATTCAGACTGATTCAAACATTTTTATCACACTATCTTTAAACTTGAAAACTTACATAAATTGTTTCATTGAAGTTTCCTATTTTGTGTTTACGGATCTTTCTATTGTTATAAGCGAGATATACTCAAATGTAATATTTAAATGTGTATATATTAATACATTCAATTTTTTTATACTATGGACACTTGGAATTAGTTATTGTTTTTAAATAATAAATCCTATTGAATATGTTGACAATTTCTAGAAAATAATACATTTCATACTATTTTATGACTAAATAAAATTGCATATTATTTTACTTTTTACTATTATAGATTATTATTAATGCTTAAATATTTTGATTTCTAAATTTTTTCTGATTTACTATTACGGTGAAATATATCTTATCGTAGTTTTTCTGCATTTTATAATAGACTAGCATAACTAACGAATTCATGAAATTATTTAGCCTCTATCGTTTGTGTATATTGCCTCATGCAACTACGTAAATTTATTATATGTAAAAAACATATTTTAAAATAATATGAAAACTATTAAAGTAAGTTTTCAAAACTTAACATACTCCGTTATTCTTGAATGTAAATAAAATGGTTTAAAAACACAATAATTAATGAAATTGTACGCAATAAATCAATATGTTTATTAATAATAATGTCAATAAAATGAGGTTATTAATTATATAAATAAATATATAAATAGGTATTGCTACCACTTGCAATATATGTACATATATTAATATTTTTGCGAACATTCTTGATTAATATTGAATTTTTCATATTAATGTTTTATAAACAAGCTAAATATTACTAACAGTAATATCCGCTACCCTGTATTGTGCAAAGTAATTTTATTTAATATCCTGCTTTATTTTAATTGTACGTATACTCACTCACCTTTTCGTGAGGTAAATGTTTATGTACATAGCTGCTGACTAAAATGAAAATATTTTTCAAATTTTAATTTAAATCTAATAAACTTTATATTGGTAAATATAGCCTCTCCGATGCATCTTAGACAAATGTTTAAATTATCCATATTTAAATCAGTAATTTCAAAGACACGTTAAATTCTTTGTGTATAACATGTTTATTTCATATATTTTGTATATATATTTAAACAATACAATATCTATGGTTTATTTAGACTATACATTAATACATTGTAAGTATGTAAATATATGATGTAAATAAATTATTACATCATAATGTTCTTTAAAATAATAATGTTATTCTTTGTCACTTTTAGAGAGTATTTAGTGTCACGCTGCTTATTTAATGGTGATAATAATAATTATTGACATATCTTAATTGCTTTTTAATATGACATATTTACATATGTACGTGGTAGAATATACTATAATTAATGTATATTCTACAAAAGAAATCGTGGGAATTTTATTGATATAAACTTGGATGTCAACAAAACAAAATTATTATATAAATTATTCGTTTAAGTACACATATATGTACATATAACCATTTTTGGAATTGTAAAGCTCATCTGTGTCATAATATATTCCTTTGAAAACTTACGTTCAATTTTAACACAAAATAATTATGCATATCATTTTACATATTTAAAAAAATAATTGAGATGTTATTAATTATTCAAAGAGTAAGAAATTAATAATATGTTAAAAAATGCTGCAAATTAAATTCGGTTGTTTAATTTCCCCAGTGTACGCACGCACTGTAAGTAAATTTCTATTCTTTGAATGTCACTTCCATCTCCCGTATCGTCACAGAATATCAGGGACATTACGAGCGTTTAATCATCCATCTAAAAATGAAATGGTCAGTCACGAACATATTATGTGAGACAGGAGAAATAATGAAGCAAACATAGCAATAAAGTATTGAGATCGTTTCTTTGTAAAAAAATATTTTTTACCTTCTCCATAAAATCAATGAAAATAGTCAGCCCACTTTCAAGGTTGCATCATAGACTAATTAATAAAATAGACTTTGCATTATTTAATATGATGCAGGATTTTATAAGACATTGATGGATAACGATTGAATTTAAAAGGAAGAAATGCACATTTTTGCTTTCTAAATTTAGTCAATAAAATTATTATTTATACTGCTCAATTAGGAATAATTAATTAAAATAAATTTACATATTTTCATTGAAATTATTCTTTTTACCGTACATTAATGACTAATTAATGACTAATTAATTTACACATTTACAATCATAGAGCATACATAGTAAAACGACTCCTGTGTTTTGAATGTATACATTAAAAAACATATAAAAATATTCTAATTAATTAAAGATTTCATTTGTTATACTTATTTCTAATTTAAACGCAAATAAAAAAATTGTACTACTGTTCGTCTACCCCTGTTTATGAGTAGTATAATGTAAATAAATATTTGTTTTGCGTGAAATTAAATATATAAAATGGAAACAATCTATTTATTAATAATATAAGCACATAAAACTGAAATTATAGAGTATGTGAATATATATATATCCAAGTATATTAGTGCTTTATAATAATTATAAATGTGCATAATCTACTGGTTTGCAAATTAATATACAGATGGATATGATGAATAGTTACCTATTAAGAATATATATACATTACATACCATAAATATGCCATATTATTTTTGCTATAAAAATATATATATTACCTGTAGTCTATAGTTTTGCATTTGGAAAAATTAAATGCGTTCAGATTTTAGTGATTACAGCAGTCATAAATGGCATTTTCAATGCTGAAACATTTGACAGAGTAGACATGAAAGGAGGCCATTAATGTTAGCAAAATCACAATAATAGTCATTAATTTCCAAAATACGTATAATATATTGAGTATTTTATTATTTAATAACTATAAAATTATATGTGTTATGTATGTGTTATATGTATATATGTAACAGTGTTAACCACTGAAATATTTCATTTAGAATTGCTTAATCATTAATAATAATTGATATATAAAAGTCGTGCTATATAGAGCTGATGATTGACAGAAGATATAGTTCATTCTTATCATAGACATTTTGATGAGTACAGGACGCGACACTAGATTTGGATGTGGATATAACATATGGCGGATTTAAAAAAATGTTTATAATGATTCTATAAGTCTTACTATATAAAAAAGTTATTTTTATAACTTCTCAATTGGTCCTAAATGCGCATATTTACTACACAATTTTGCTCAATAGGGTGTAATTAGGGGAACAAAATGAGGAATAGATTATAATATTAAAGCTCTGTATTTCCAAAAAGTTGGACTATATTTAAAAATATGAACATGTAGATATGTAATCTTAGCTCTAAAACATTGCGATGTTCCAATATTAATGTTTAGATTCCAATATTAATTTAATTGATTTATGCAAAATTTCATAAATAATTTTTTTTTACTAATTTTGATGGTTTTGGGAATATTGTTTGTTTCAATATCTAAAACTCTTAATATTGTTATTTGCATATTTGAACTAGTTATTATGGATTTTATGTATACTAAAATTAAATCAATTTACTTATAATGTATAATGCATTTAACAGTATCCGAAAAAATGGTATATCAACTGAAATAACATGATATTCTAATTCTTACTATAACGATAGTTTGTTTAAATTATAGAACTGACTGAGTATTCTGTCAACCAAGAAGCCTTTTTTGAGATAATATGACATAAATGCATGACATAAAATTCGAGGGAATTGAACCCTCTATACTTCCCAGTCAGATTTTTAATCTTAAATTTAGCTTGGTATATATTAAGTTCTAAAAACTATAAAATTTATAACTACTGATATAGGTACTTATTAATATATTATATTATTCATATTTATTAATATAATTTATTTACAGTATTAATATAAAAATATAGCAAATAAATACAAATATATGAAGTTAAACATAATACAAGTCACCTTAAACAGCCTTCATGAAATAATGTTAACCATTAACTGGTTTTTTTTAAATTGTATTTCTGTATACTTAATGTCTTTAATTTTTTAAACATATTAATGACAATATCATTAATACAATTCAATATGTAATTTTATAAATAATAATAATAATAGTTTTAGGTGATAAAAGTTGCTAACTAAGTTTAGCTTATTTCTAATCTACTAAGTATAAATGTCCAAATATTTATTTTATCGTAATATTTAAAAATCAGAAATATTGAAAAAAATATTATTAATATATAGTTATCACTTTTACAAGCTGTTTATTTGTTCTAACCTGCCTGTACAAGATTTATTTTCTACTTTGATAATTAAATATACGCTTCTTATTATTATTATCTAAACAAAAACAACTGCGTCGCAAAAATGAAAGCCAAGAAACGAGTTCCTCAAAGAAAAATCGTAGAAATTATAATGATGATAACCATTGATACAGCTAATGGTGCAGTCGTCTGAATGTACACTTGTTGTTGGATTCGAGAATATTTGTAAGGAACCTGGAAAATTCTCTTCTTGAATTCTTCACGAACCATATTAATGTAGCTTTCCGCAGAGAACGCGTTGAAGAAAAACGGACCAATTAGATGCTTAGCCAACCTTGCCGCCCATACCAAAACTTTTAGGAGATGTTGTTTCACTTGTTCCCAGAAATTAGTATTTTGTTTAGACTAAAACGAAAGCTGCATACGACCACGACAATCGGCATATACTGCACACTCATCCGTGACAAAGAGTTTATCTCTTCTAATGTTGTTATCGTATTTTGTTAATATTCGTTGGCAGCATAAGACACGATTCTCATGGTCTGTTTCACTGAGGAATTGTACTTTTGTTGGCTTCCAACTTCTGTATCCCAGATCTTTATCATTACCCTGTGTAATGTCGTTTATGGTAAATCTAGTTCATCAGATCTCCTCCTTACTAACATACGTAGATTATCTTCCAGCGATTGAGTAACATTCTCATGTTCGTCACCTCGCTCATTTGGGTGTCCACTTCGTGGGAAATCATGGATGCTTCAGGTTCAAATAACTTGACATCACAAATTGTCATCACTTTGTATTTGAAGGATTAGATCAAATCGTTCTCTTATTAATTTGTTTTTCAAACTTCTGAGGGCAGCAATACTATTATCACTATCGTAATACCAGGCGGCTGCTAAAATTGGATATTCGATAGTATACTCGCTGCTGTCTGGCATTTTTCAGTAGAAAGGAAATTAAAACCAAATTGTAATCAATAAATTTAAAAATTAAAATCTATGCATGGACACCCTAGTTGGCTGTTTTCTCTTAATTTATTTGTTTTTATCATAATTTGAATATCATATGAATTATCAACACCATACATAGTTGTTAATATATTCATTTCAGACAATCTATTTTTCTCTATGTCGTAGGAACTTATGAAACATACAGTTGCCAGGACATTGCTAATCTTCAAATTTAAACTTTAGGATTAAGAGATTCGTATTTCTTTAATCTGCAAATGTGTAAATTAGAAGTTAAAACGGAATAGAAGTGTCAGAAGATGTACTCAAGATTGTGTCAAGTTTTTGGTCATCAATCTTGTACATTCTCGTCTCGACTTTTGCAATTCTTTAAAGCTGAATGCTTCTTAATCTCTAATCATGAAACTATAACAGGTTTAGAACGCCGCTGCTTGTCTGGCAAAGAATTCCCTCAGCGCACTCCATCTGCTACACTTCTCACTCAACTTCACTGGCTGCCAATAGCAAAATGTATACACTACAAAATCCTCCCTTTTCTTCAGAGATGCATCTACTCCACGACTACTCCACTACTCTACTCTACTCCAACTTGGAGCTCCCTCATTGTGGATCAACTTGCCTTCTGCACTCAAATCAATCTCTGACTATAGAAAATTTTACCACAGCTCAAAACATACCTCTTCTTATTGTTAAATATGCATTCCATCATGTATTTGTCTCTTTTATGCCTTTCGTTTTTCATTCTACTGTTCTAGCGCTAGTTGACGTTGCTTGCAACTTATAGCGCATTTCATAAATATAAATACATTGGCAGAGAATATGCAACGGTGCGGAGATCAACTGCCCATACTATAAAAAATACGCTAACGTAAGACTGCACCGTTACATAAAAATCGGTGATACATACCTGAGAACAAACGTAAACCAAATAATCTAATGCAATATTATGTTTAAAATAATGCTATATGAGGTACTCGTGAAGAATCTCATATACTTTTAAGTAAATTTCTTGTTGATATTATAAAACGTTTCTATTGTTGTCTGTAAATATATTTCTAGATATGTCAGATATTAACAATGCAGAAAATGTAATTTTATATCACATGTTCACCAAAGGTTAATTTTGAGATATTATCAGTAAAAAGATTAGTGTATCATACAAAGTTATATAAATATAAATGTTATTTTCGTCTTTTGCTGTCGCATTCTATAGAAAAATATATTTTTTAATTAAAATCAAAACAAATAATTCAGGTAGGTATAAGTTAGTAGAAGAATATTATTGTCATTGACAATTTTTATTTCAAATACAATGTTAACATTGTACGTTATGTTTTAGATTTGTTATCGTACAAATTAATACTTTTTACTTTTTAGTGATTAATCATAATATTTTTGTCCTCATTTGGTCATTTGAAGTACTTGCGTAATTCATATTTTACCACAGTAAAATGTAATTACAAAGTGATCGCCATCAGTACACTGTTAGAAAAAGTAAGTTTTTACCAGTCGGAAAGTGTTGGTACAGAGTCGGTTTAGTGTCAGCACAGGGCCCCCCGTATAAGTCGTTTTTCAACCGACTACTTAACAATAATAACCACTTATAGTCGGTAAACTAGTTGGTTTACGAAAATTAATATATATAATTACTTACACCTTTTAGTTATTGAAGTAGTATATTAAAAATTATTTTGTAAATAAATCAATGAACAGGGTGAATTAAATAGAAAACATCAATACGTATATAGGTGTTTATTTTTAAAATAAAATACAAAAATCATAAATAATCTTCATGAGATTAAGAATAAGAAATCAATAAACCGCACATATTCTTCGGCCATTGAGTTGAACATTTTTTTTTCTTAGTTCAATTAATGCAAGTACATATGTACAGAAAAGCAAAGTTACCAAATGGTAATTGGTACAGACAGAGTAAATAGTTACAAATGATAAAAAATAACGTTCCACGAGTTTGGAAGACCTATAGGTTACATAATAGACTGATGCAGAAAATGGGTAAGGTAATAGTAATAAGTTAAACTAAAGAACGATATGATAAGCAGTAAATAGAAGTGAGAGTAAATGAAATTATACTTACATATAATACATTTGTGAAATATGATTATGAAAAAGTACAACGCGAGAAGTACAAATAAGAAGTTGTAATGGAAACGTGTTTTTTTTATTTACAGAATGGATGCTATCAGCTTATTACACTGACAAAAATATCTGTGTCAATTGACACACCATTTTATTGTTGACACGAATATTCCTGTATATTCCTTTATATTCTGGACACATATATTCGTGTCATTACCTTAAATGGCTTTGTGTCAATTGACACGATATCTGTTACATGTGTCTAACGACACGATTAAGTGTGTCAGCAGGTAGACATATAACCAACTTGATTAAAACATTATTTATTTACTTTTTTCAATTTGTAATGTTTTTTTCCCTTTTAATAATAAATTAGTGATATTTTTTGTTTAATTTTTTTTTAAATTCGGTTTGAAATGTTTTTCTGTGTACAGAATGTCAACTATCTGAAGTATAATTATAAATGTTATAGATGCAGAGACGGAGATTTTTAATCGAAATGACCCATAGATAAAATATTCTGTCAGTTATTTTTAAAAGCCAAATTCACCCAGCATCAAGATTTAGGTCTCAGTGAATGCAGGAATGCAGTAT
>JAYRBW010107557.1:0-18660 GCA_036023295.1 Invenusta paracnida
TGACAAACCTCTTTGATTTGAAAGAGAAGCATTGTTTCCTTTTTTGGGAATACTAACAATAATATACTGGCGCCATTCGTCGGGAGGATCTTCACCACTTAAAATAGCATTCATCATCGGGATGCTATCACCATATACATTTTATGGTATCAGGATCTTATCACTTTTCTACATTTTGGGTTAAATGGAATAGCATTAACCTTTTAACGACGGTATTGCAATCTCGAAAAGTTATTATTTTTAGTTTGAGAATTTTAAAACTGTTATAAGTCAGTCAATTCGGGAATCATAAGCTATCCATTTCACGGTAATTTCTATTGTTTAAATCAACACGTACCACAAAAATTGTTATAGTTGATTATTAGAAATAAAGGCAAAGTTAATACTTCACAGAATAAAACTACATAATTATAGTCACAACCTAACGAAGTGTATACAGGCATTATGAAGTTAGTATTATATAATACACGCGCTAATAATTTTGTTCTGCATATAAAATTCTTCTTCCTTACTTTTAGTAATGTTTAGTAAACGATAAGTACAATTATTATTTAAAAATAATTCTACAATAAGTCGTAAAATAATGAAACCAATGCAATTTTAAACTTAATATTATAATATAGCAACAGGAACTACTTGAAGTAATTCTATGTATTCTCTAATAGCAATTTCACATAGCTTGAAAACTACGATATTAAGTATAACAAAGTTCATAAACGTTGTAAATTAAGTGTTTCTATAAAATAGTTTCACTGAAAACATTTGTACCTATACATAATTTAAAAACACTGAACAATATTACATCTTATAATGTGCTCTTTCATTGTAATTCTTTTATAATTATACAGAAGATAAACAATAAGAACCGTAATAAAAACGTCTTACAAAAATTAAAAGGCTTATTTGATAGACTGAGTAATTACACAATACAAACCATTTAAAAATTATAATTATTTTATTTCTTATTTTAAATCTATATTTTATTTGAACTCCCTTATATGAGATATGACATTTTAAATATTTCTTGTTATCGTTATATATAACCAGCTATCTTTCACGATAGTTAAACTAAGTAGACTATTAAAGAATAAATAAATTTGTATATATATAATATATTTTTTACCATTTAGCATTCATAATTCCAACATATATAAAAAGTATATTATAATGTATTAAATTGTGAAGTTTATTCATTAGTCATCAAATCTGGTGAAATCGTGTCCAATAATATATGTTGAAACAATGTGAAGTAATATGGAAAAGAAAAAATCTCATGAAATATATTCAAGTAAATCTCAAGATAAACGTTTTATATTCGTAGGCATATATACTCAAATATATGCATGTAAATTCTAACTTCTTGGATGCATTCAAAAGAATAATAGCGAGACGATATTAAAAAGAAAAACTACTCTATCTGTGATCAATAAACTATTGAAACAATATATAATAATTAGATATGTAAATTCTGAAAATGTATGATATATAAAACATGACAAATGATATGTGGTAACAATTATTGAAAAAAATGGTTACACGAAAGAATCAAAGCTAAGGAAATATTAAAAAACAAGGCCTTTTAAAATGTACACGAACCGATAAAGTAATACTTACTTAAATTGATGAAATTAGTCCAAATGACGATTATATTATGTAAAATAGATATGTATGTAAATTATAAGAAGCCACTTTGAGTACCAGACTCACAGCCATGTATGTAGGTATTGATATGAAAAATTAAATGTTTTAAATAATTTCCAAGATGGGAGATGCATATACAAACATGTGGACTATACACGTGGACTATGCTTAAGAAAACCACAGCGCAGAATACTGTCACGAAATGATAAAACCAATTATCGAAATTGAGACAGGAGCCAAATAGATCTGTTTTGTCTCTGTTAAGAAAGAGAAGACTTTCGAAAAGAAGCGAAAAAATAAATATTTTGAGTATATTATACAAACCGATTATACAAATTGTATAATATAAACTAATACGAAAGATTTTTATGAAAAAGATTTGTGTGAAATCTTAGAGGTAGTTGTTATGATAGAAATATTGCTTCATAATGGATGAATATGTGTTGTCAAATAAAATATAAACCATTGTAATATACAAAATCTGATGAAAACATAGTTAGTAAAAATACAATTGGTCAGTTAAGAAATATGAAAAAGATAAACCTAAAAGCAAATATAACATGTCATATGTATATATATATTCGTATGTATATAAAATAGTGGTTGCTGATTGAGTATAAAAGAACTGCTTAGCTGGCCGTTGCACTTTTAAGGCAGCCTGTTTTGCTGGTAGAATCCACACACGAAGTTCCCGGGTGATTTTGAGAAACGTTAAACCTGGCAACACTAGGACCGCCATGTTTAGGAGGAAGACTCGAAGAGAAATCCATTTCAGACTGAAATTTGTGCAGCCACGCGCGGTGCTTATTCAGCTTCTCTTCAGTTGACTTCTCTCGTCCCCCCCCTGTAAGGGGACCCGAAAGTGTGGGAGAAGCTGTTTTGCTGAGCGATGTACCTGGTGGCAGCATTGGAGGACCTGGAAGAGGGGCCAAACGAGAAGTACTGCTACTGTTTCCAGAAAAGGGAGGGTGACGATCACCGAAATACTGACGCCACTTTCGTTCCAGAGTTTGTTCCGCTGATTCTCCCGCTACCAATCCATTAACCGCGGTCCAATCAACTCGATGATGTGGATCATTGATAAACACATTATTCAGTGATGTCTTGGAGGACACCGAAGTAGGAAGATGCATGGAACCTCCGGGAGCATTAGACAGGACTTGGGATGCATACTGACTAGTCGGACCAGTTGGCGCGTATACTCGAGCAGTTGTTGATGGTCTTATATTGACGTTAACAGCGCTCATCACTTTGACAAGATCGGTGTTGATCCTTTGCAGAGAGTACATTATTTCTTCTGGAAGTGGGCTTGAAGAAACACCATTCATTTGATGAGAATTGCTACGTTGCTGTTTACCAGATGATGGTGTCTCTCTCTTTTGCCAACGGTGTTTATGACTTTCTTCCTTCTGATGAATGTGTTCGGGTCGTCCTTCTGAGTGTGAAAGTTCTATTGAACTTGCTGTGCTACCTTCACTGTCCGTAATAGCCAAACTTGGCATAGATTTGGACTTCCACCGATGGGACCTCCGATTTCCTCTAGAGCCACTCATAGATTCAGAATCGCTTGTTTCAACGTCACTAGTTATCAGTAGCCCAATATCTCTTGAACGATTGTATCCTGTTTTACCGCTTTTAAGGGCATCCCTAGAAGAATATGTGGGAGCTGGAGTAGATCTAACATGCTGTGACATTTCCTTTCGCAGAAACTCTTTGGCTCGTTCGATTACATCGCAATCATGGCGTCCAGTTTTGCTAAAATGTACGCGACTGGAGTTACTGGGTTGCAAAATAAATTCATCCATGTTATTATTGTCAAGATCTTCCAATTGAACTGCCGATTCATAAAGTTCTCTTGGTTGTTGCTTTGATTGTCGGTCCTCTTCTGTAGAAGATGCAACGTTTCCTTCGACTGCAGGAGAGGCAGCATCAGAGTCAAACGAACGACCCAGTGAATTTGCTAATAAGCTGTCAGTTGATGTAATGGGTTTATGATCAGAACTTTGTTTTCGAAGCTTCGCTTCAAAAATACTAACCTTTTTAGCGTAAGTATCGCGCATTGTTTTCAACTTTTGGATATCTTTTTCAAAGGAAGCCTTTTCCGATTTGCATCGTTCTAATTCGTTTATTTCTGTCTGCATATCTGCATCGAATTTCATTTTTTCTGTTCGCGCTTTATCCAATTCTTTGTAAATTTCAGTAAGTTGTTTTCTAGAAGTTAATTGACCCTCCGTTGATACAGCCATTATCTTATCTACTTTAAGCTTGCTTAATTGCTCTTCAAGTTCTCTTTTTTCCCTCTTAACCTTCTCTGCAGTAATTTTATTATCGTCCAATTGACGTGCAACATCATCTTTCTTTTCTTCAAGAACTTGTTCTGATTTTTTAAGTTCCTTTTGTAATTCATCGACACGTGTTTGATGGGCAACACTGATTTCTCTTGATTTTTGTACTTCTTCCTCTTGTTTTTGCTTCACTACAGCTTCATTGTCATACTTAATACGATCCAGTTCAGTAGTCAAAAGAACTTTATGCTGCTGTTGCAAAGCTTCAATTTCCCTTTTATGTGCATTCTTGAGAGCGGCTAGTTCTTTCTCGTGAGATATTTTTATCTCTCGCTTCTTTTCGTCTAAGATTTCACCCATTCCTCTTTCCATATCTTGTATAGCACTTAGACGGTCTTGCGAAGCGCGAAGATCAGCCTCTTTCAATCGAGTCTCTTTCTGTTTAACTTCATTCATCTGATATGTGAGATTGTCCAAATCTTTATTGTATTTATCTTCAATTTCTTGTCGCCGTTGAACAATTCTAAATGAATGACGTTTTTCTAATTGTTCGGTCTCCTCTTCTAATTTCTCCTGAAATTTAGAACGTAAGTTATCCAACTTATCATTGTTTTCCCTCTCAAGGCGTATCTTTTCACCTTCCTCAAATTCATGAAGTTCATGTTTTATTTTCTTAAGTAATTTTTCTTTTTCAGCTTCAAGACGAATACGTTCTTCCTTTTGTAAAGAGTTAACCTCATCTCGCAATAACTGAAGAGCCTTGTCCCTTTCGTCCTTAAGTTTATGTTCTTCTGCTTGTCTCTCAGAAAGAAAGGAATATTTGAGTTCTGTCATGTCATTTGCATGTTTATCACGAATATGCTTTTCTTCCAGTGAAAATTCCCGCTCTAATCGTATTCGATGTTCAGCCAGCTTGGATTCTTTTTCGGAATTAATTGCTCTTTCCATGTCTCGATATTCCTCCAAAGCTTTAGCTCTTAAAATTTTCTCTTTCTCTTTATTCTTTTGCGAAAGTTTAATTTTAGTATCGTCTCGAGATTTACTAGAATCTTCATGAGGTTGTTCACGTAACGGACTTGCCATTAATGCACCAGTAGCTACAAACGATTTTCTTGGTGTTGGCCCATCCATATCATATGAACTAGATTTTCCCAAATCATCGGACATTTTCAGCGTCGATGTATTTTCAAGATCCACCACTAACTGTTGTTCTAACCTATCAGAAAGACTTTTTCCAATACCAAAATTAACACTACCTTCAAAATTATCGGTACTTGTGTCGGATGGAGACTTCTTTTTATCGGGCTGATTATCATCAGAATCATCTTCTGTTTCGACGTATGAATGCTTTAATTCGTTCGTTTCACCCAGAGTTAATCTAGGTCGTCCTAAGCCATTGCCTCCAACGACAAGGTCTTCGTTGTCATCCGACAATTCTAGAATATTTTCCTCTCGACCTGTAGTATTTAGTAAACTTTTACCAGTTGACTGTAGAGAATAGGGTCCCAAAGAATGACTTTTGTCGATATCGCCAGCTATAGCATTTCCCGTCGTGTAATTGTTAAACTGCATTCCCACAGCCGGAACAATAACTGATCTAACTCCAGACTGTTGTCCATTTGAATCAGCCCACGAAGACGCTGAATATCCACTGTCCTTTTTAGAGTGAGCAGGATCATTCTTTCGTGGTTTTGCAGCAGTCTTTTTAGTTTTAGAGTGCACTTGTTGATCCTGAAGTTTTTGTCTTTCTTCAATCACCATTTTTCGATAGTAATCATCGCAAGGATGGTCCCAGATACTGTCACCAGTGTCGAAATTAAAATAGTATATATCACCACTGGTATCTTGACACGGTTTCCACGCAGTAGGAAGCGGCGCATTGATACCTTCCCGAGCGATGTACATGAGATTGGATTCATTTTCTACGTCGATGCCAATTATTTGAGCATAGTCATTAATTTCTTCCTCCGTGGGCTTATAATTTTCATCGTAATTTTCCTCAAGCACTAACTGACCGTTGTATGTTTGCATCATATTGAATACATTTATTTAAATGACAACATTTAAGAAAAAATGTATTGATGGTTGACAAAATCACAAAACACAAATAAATTAATTTAATAGTGATCAAAATGAATCAGTGCTTCTCAATATAGTATCCAAAGATGATCCAACCACGCAGCCGAATCTCAACTCATATGAATTTATGCATAGTTGTACTCAATCTGAAAAGTAAAGAATAGGGTTGGTGCGTAAATAAAGAGCAACTAGGCTTGATTGAAAGAATATATAGATAGTAATCAAAACCCTAAGTGACATATCTTAATGACAAAATAGGTCTACAAATTCCACACTTTCTGAGAAACCAAACAATATATATACCGTAAAACACTTAAAGTGGCTAGAGATACCTGCTTAGTGATAGCAATTAGAGATCAGTTAGCCGTTTCTCTGACTATAACATACAATGCGGCATTTAGCTGACAGTTTTTCAGTAACAGTGAGACATATATAAAATAAGAAGGTATGTATGGATACCTTATACTCAATACATAAAGGGGGGTACGGCTTAGTGAACTATAATGAGCTTCCAGTTACTTTTAGCAGCAATCGCAATCAACTTCTGTGCATAATACTGCCAAGAACACATACCATAAAACTTCAAATGGCAACCGTTATACTATGTTAGTGATAATCATATACACCTACCTAAAAATGCACCCGGGGTGTTTACACTATTTTGTATTCAGGTTAATGGCGGTCTAATGGAATAAAAGATAGTTCTATTTAGTAGAAATACAATTGAAAGTTTAACCTTACAGTTTATAGGTGCCTTCAAAAAGTATTGTGTAGCATTTACCCTAGATGCAATCCTCACTACAATTAATATATGAAAAACGGAGCCAAAAAGACCATATACCATCAATCATCTACTACAAATATGTGATGCCTTTGCAGTAATAAATTAGAATAGTATTGGAAAATTAAAATTACAGTTTTATAAACGTTTAAAACAACTTTGAGATCAATAATAAATTTCAATTAAAATTTTAAAGGAAAAGTAGTAATTCTATATATTTAGAAAAGTAATTTTTCAATCAATTATTTTGTAAAGAAAAATATGTATGAAATATTAATTTTTGAGTGGAACTCATATGATTATAAATGTTAAAATAGAAAAAAGTACTTTAGCAATTAAGTATCTCTCTGAATCTACTATATCAAAATTGTAGATAAAATATATGTATAAAACAATTAGTATTATACGATATCTATATCAGGATAATTGTAAAAAACTACTAAAACTTAGGTGCATAATAAAATCTTACTACATAAATAATACTATTACGTAAAAAAATATATAAAGTTATTCATAAATATATCCAACTAAATACTTTTAAATTAAATGAAACATATTTATCGTATTGTAATATACGCTATTATATACGTTATTATTATTATCTATACGTTATATTACTATATACGTAATATTGTCAATATTGTCAATATGCTGTAATATACAAAATATAATTGTTGCAATAAAATACCAGAGTAATAATTCAAAATTATATAAGTAAGTATACCCTGTGTAATTATTTACTACAATCTAGTATATCCAAATTCCACACAACTATTCATTATACTTTATATCATCAATAATAAAACGATGTATACGACTATTGATAACTTATTTTTCATAGATGACTGAAACCTTACAATTTGCAATATCTTTCTAAAACAACTTCATATTATAAATCAAACAATGGCTCCTAATGTAGTTATAAACAAAATAAGAACTCAATACATAATTTATTAGATCTAGTTAAATAAATTATATAAGTGATTGTGTCCTATATTTGCATTACATGTATTTATATAAATTTAACAGATAAAATAAATGCAATAATATTGAGTTGTGTGCATACAATGCTTGCACTTTTCATACAGAAAGATGTCTAATACACATAAAAATCAAGCAAGGACGATATACAAACAATTCTCCATATATGTATATTGTCAGTCAGTCACTTCTCGCTATAATTCCATCCCTCTTAGGCAGCTAAAACTCTTACCACGATGTTACCTAGCAACAGACATTACTACTAGCACCGAATTGAATAGGTACTAAACTGCGCCTCTCCCACTATGAGTCAACTATTCTCCATCCATCTGCGCTTATGTGCAGCTAAATTCGCAGCCCCCTCCCCCTTCCCTATAATATTTCTTCATTCTCTTGCATAATACGATAGAGGGTTACTCTCAGTCCGTTATATTATTGCGACAAATGAAAAAGAAAAAGTGTACAGAGAGAAAGAGCGAGAGGAAGGAGGGAAAAATTATAATGTCGAGAAGCGATTCAGGGTACCTGTATTATAATGGTGAAATATGAAGATTTACAAGCACAAGGATTAACGATCCGATATTAATTATGACACACAAAGTCAATGGGAAAATCTGAATTTCATTAGACTGCAATATCGCTCAATAAGTGCACATATAAAACACCGGATATACTACTCCATATAAATAATTGTGTAGGAGTCGCAGGTGGAAAATTTGGAGTAACTCTTTGATTAAATATTGTACCTACAGTAGAAAAACTTTTATAATACCTACCAAAAATGTTTAAAATAAAATATATTTATGATTAGTTTCGTCCTATACGGACATCATTCAGAAAACATAATATTTAATTCATTAATAACAGAAATAAAGCTTATTTAGGTTACAATAATGAGTACTAATTTCATACAAAATCTATTACAAAACAAATACATATATGAGAGTAAAGATTAAAAAAATAAACGAAGAAAACGAAAATAGAGAAATTATAAGTAAAGGTTGAGAAAATAAGACTGGTCTGATTACATAAGAGAGTTATTAAGAATGGCTTGGTTATATTTAATATACAATGATTCGTTTATGGAAAGGTCAAGAAAATTATTGGCAGTGTCAAGAATAGAAAAGTTATTAATATTACAGAAACAGCTACATAAATGGCAGTTAGAAGCAATATCCGAATATGTCGACATTTAGCTCAGAAATTCTAGTGAAGAGATGGCACTTCTAGTTTGACCAATGTAACGCTAGGGCCTATTCTCAAAACTGGTAAGTATCACTAGATTTTAAAGCACGGGGAACACGATCTTTAAGCGAGAAATACTGAGCCATTTAAATGATCTAAAAGCTAGTTTAAACAAAAAATTTAAGAAAAAAAGATTATTGGATAAGAGTTTTAATTTAAATGTCTGATGATTGAAAAGCAACCAAAAAAGGAAGGACTATTATTACTCTAGAATTATTACTAATCAAAAGAGGAAACATTTTTTTAATTTAAGAACACATTTGCAATCATCTGAAAGAGTAAGGGAAAACATTATATCGATGAGATCTTGAGTATAGAATTAAGCATATATATCAATGTTTTAGGAATAGAGGGCTTAATTAATGAATCGAGATACTGAGCTAAATTAAACTAAAGTGTGGATAACATACTAATAACCGGTCTAAGAGGAATGTATAAGCTTTATGGAGTTTAGCAAAGCCATATAAAGCATTTGGTTTGGAATATACATGAATAATACGCTTGAGCACATTATCACTTATCAGGAATTTTTATCTTTAACATGTTTATTGAAACAATATTTGATGGTATTTCCAGATTTAACGGTAGGATATAGTTAATTAAATAGCATGGAGAAATTGGTGTATTCAGAAATAATAAAAGTAACTTTACCGTTATGATGAATTAGACAAAATATTATTTAAAGTTGTAATTATATTTTATTGATGGAGACGAGAATGTAATAACATAAGGTATTAGTTTAAATGTATATTGCTTATATTTATAAACATTTTTGTTGATAAGATTGTCTAAAGTTATAAACGATAAATGTATCTATAATTAATTAGATAGGAGTTTATGTTATGCATAATGCATGTAAAGTAGTACACATAAGCTAAAGTAACAGGACACATTAATGAGGTATTTGGTGTAGCGCACATAAATACAAAGTATAAGTGATACACTGTCATTCAACATCATACAGCATCAAGGCATCATACTGAATCAATCAAGAAGAAATTTGATATTTCAGATATATATGCATTTTAACTGCTATAGGTACATAGACATAGTTGTAAGTCATACTGTAGGTTAATAATTAAAGCATTTTTAGAAAAGCTAACGGTTTAAAAATTTTGTACTAAAGTAAAGTTTAAATGGCAATATAATTTAAATAAATTACCGACAGAACATTAGACAGGATGTCTCTTATTAAAATATTAAATTATAAACATAGCAATTTAAAATCATTCCATTTTAGTAATGCATCCCTTGAAATAAAACTGATATGGAAAGAATATTATTTTATTAAATAAGTGTACTTCTTTATAACTTTAATTTTTAACTATAACATTTTATTTCTGTCGCTATGTGTTGTATGAAGAAAAATGAAATCTCACTGTATATATGTATACTTAATCATCTGTTTTTTTATTATTATACAACGTATATAACGCTTCGTTAGTTGTCTTAACTAAATAATACTTAACATTTATCGTAAACTTGTGGAATATAACAGGCGAATCTAACCTTAAAACTAAATAAAACATGTAATGGAATACAACAAGCTTGTTAGAAACCGAAATTATCGACATAGTAGTATTTCTACCTTGTAAACATATAACCAAATGAATCTATTTTAGGAAAGCGAACTAGAAAATGAGAAACCCATGACAACGCCTATATATCGAACAACAGAACAATTTTATCTTTTCATTAGTCAGAGATTGTTCTACCTATCTAGTGTCAGGTATAACCTGCCTGATAATTCATATTACTCAAGAAAATCGAACTGAAGTTTACACCTTAATCTAAAATGCTCTAGCTGTTTCATATTAAACTAAAAAATTAAAGTTTTAATTATTACCTTAACATTAGTGATTTACTGTTTTTTCTACTGTTTTTCGTAATTACTTTTTTGTGTTGCTTTACTTGATTAACAATTACGCATTACTCTGTTACAGACTTCGTGTATAACTTGCATTGTCATAATATTGCAAAATAATTTTAACCTAAATAGTAAAATAATGTTAAATAGGTATACATCGCATACACATGCAGAATTAGATTTTTATTAGTATATATAGGTATCAAAAATAATTGTAAATGTACAATTAATTTTTTGATTCAAATTCATTAAAACACATAGATTTATGAGTTCAATAATGACAATCTCATAATGCAGCAATAGAAATATCAATTCATTCAAGAGTTTGACAAATTTGAGACATACACAGATAAATAGCGGTAATTGGGTTTAACAATGGAAAACAATTTATATTTGTACTGTAAACAAAAGGTAAATGTTAAATAAATATTAAAATAGAACAATTTAAATGTTTATCCTGTAAAATATATTATTACACTCTATATTATACTTCTACTCTCAAACATACTACTTCTTCGAAAATATAATTATTAAATATTGAGAGAGCAAAGAAGTAATAGTTATCTACCGATCAATTTATTTATTACTAGATTACTTTCTATGTGTGAATATTCCAATGTTATTATTTAATTATATACGATTATCTCAGATTGTCTCAGTATTTTCTTTAGTTTCTTGGAGTCAGACATTTTGAAAACTTATTTGTTTATAAATTATTATAAATTAAATGATTTCACAACTATAAGTTTTGCGACATAGCTTGAGACTTTTATACATGCGTACATCATCACAAGACATTTTAGCACACAAAGGCTAATATTATACTTTAGCGATGGAGTAAACGGTTCCATACTTGAAATACATAAACTGTTTTGACGTATTTTTAGATATGACATTACTTGAATAAATGTAAAACATACATATCAAATTTTTGTAGTTTTTAAAATATGTTCTTAAATGTACATTTTAAGTGTCTTTCTTAACAACTAAAAACTCTAAGTTGCCATATTCTCTAGCAATATGAGAAAATACCATATTTTTACTTATAAATAGATATGTTGATACACTTATTTCTAATTATTATTTTCAATTGATCACATGTGTCTTAATGATTTATACCTACATTTCAGCTTTAGATATAAATAATACAAAAATAGTATATTATCAAACACAAGAGTATTGTATAAGTTTTATTTATTGTTTTTATATATATTTACTCAAAAAATAATTTTATGAAAAATATTTATAAAATAATATAGTAGATGTGAATTTGTAACTTTTCTACATATAATAAAATATTATTTAACTTTTGTAGACAAATAACAATATATTAATTTAAAACCAAACCATTGTTTACTTATACAGTATTTTGGAACCACATGATAGCTATATCATGATACATATATATGATAGCTTAAGTTTGATATAGCTATCCTGTGAATTCAAAATTAGCTATCATCAGCTGGATAATAATGAAAGTTTAAAATCATCATCTGATTGCTTCAATTAAATTCAATTTTGTGTTGTATCTGAATAAGTTTTAGTATTAATATTATCCATACAGTAGATAGTAATAGATACCATCCAACAATAGAGCTATACTTATACTCTCCTAAAATTAATTTTTGAGATTTATGAAGATTATCTGAATCCTACAGAAATATTATTGTATAGTAATCTATTGTATTAATGATATATACAGCTGACACGAGCTAATACACTTGAAAGCTGTCATACAGGTATTCATTTAATAATGGGCATTAATATAATTTAGGTGACAGTATATTTAAGAATTGTGGTAGCCTAAAGTGATAAGATAAGAATCTTAAAATATAGATTTATGTTTAATGATGTTTCCAGTTATTTTAATATTATTATTATCTGTACAGTATACCATATATGCCAGATAGTCTCTAAAGATATTGGCATGCAGACTATTGAAATTATATATATAATCTAAACCTATTAAAGAAAATAAGCCTTCTGTTTTAAAATAGAATTCAACTATTGAATAGAAATTTAAAATAACCTGGCATCTTAGGCTCATTATACAATGTAGTATATATAAGTAGTAGACATAATACAGCTGCCAGTATAAATAATCTAATATATGAGATACTAATAGTATAAGCATATGTTAAGAATTGAAAGAAGTTAATCAACATTGAAATATAATATGATAGACATTTTAATATGGTTTGGTGAGGTCAACTCTTAGCACCATTCTATATATTAAAATATAATTTAGTTCAACACTTAAAAATATGTATGTAGTATACATATATCCCTTATTTAAACGCCTTCTAAAAAAATGAATAATTTAATTATATTTAAAAAATCTGTTTGAGGATATTTATTATAAGTTATTATAAACAGATTATATAATATTTAAATCACATGAAAATATTCATATTTTGATAATACATTCATTTACATTTATAAACATTCATTTGAGAAAAAATATTAAATAAAAGATATAGCTTTTAAAAATGTGTTATTATTTTATATGCTAATATTATAATATCATAGATATGTGTAGATATATTTAGATATATATATATAATAATGTGTTTTGACAAATTCTTCCTTGTTGCATGTCTTAATAAATATTAATCAATTACATTTATATTGGTTTACTATATATAATTGCTGTTTTATGCCTAATGAATTCCAACTCAAAACAAAGTATTATTTGAAGTAATGTAAAGTTTGAATTCTAAAATATGTGAAATTTAAATAATAAAATTTCTTTATTAAAAAATCTGAAAAGATAAAAAAAATGATTTAATTTTATGAAGTGGGATGAATAGGTCTAATAGCTCTAAGACAATACTCATTGCTAAAGGTTAATATTTAGAAATCAATAATATTAAAAATTATAATTTAATATAATTAATTGATCAATATTATACATTGTGATATAATGGTTATGCTCATTTCACTCCAATAAGTTGAAACCAAAGCAAAGCCTGTTTCATCCTAATAAGTTTTATTGTAGTAAATATATACTAAATTGAATAAATATTTAAATAAACTTTCAATAGTCATGTAGTTCATCTAAAACAATTTTAAAAAGTGTCCTCTATCTCTATATACTTCTCAAGTGTAGCAGCCACAGAACTTCTAACTGTTTGACATGTCTCAATATCAAACTTTAGTGGAATTTGTATTTGATAGATAATAAAGATATATATAGCTATAATTGTTGATCTTTCATAAACTGTAACAATGATAGTTGTTATTATTAAGTTTTTATTACAGTTTTTATTAATAAGTTCATTGATATAATATTTAAAATTACAAATAATTTGAATCAATTTTAGGGCAATATTAAATATTTGCTGTATTTAAGTAGTAGTAGAGAATAGGTACTATGTATCAATTGATTATAATGGTAATTATTTTTATGTTATTCTGTAATTAACTTAAATTAATAGAATTTTTTAACAATAGAATCATAAGTAGGATTATTTTGAATATCATTAATAATTTAGTATTGTAAGTGTAAGGTTATATCTATGATTTAAATTAAATATCAGATGTTTTCTTTAGTCAGCTGATAGTGTAAAACAGATATTAATGATCTATTTATTATAATGGGAATTACTTTGTAATTACTTTGTAAATAATTTAAATTAATATAATTTTATTATAACCTTTATTATTAACATAATCTTCTAATTATAATAATTTAGACAAAATTAATGTATTGCTAATTATTCTTTTATATGCTAACCATTTAGTATTGTAATAGTAATAAGTCTATACAATTGGCATTATTTTTATAAGAATAAGATATTAAGTCAAGATAGATATTAACTTATATATGATTTTATTTAATTTAATAATTGATATATTTTTTTTATATTAGTAAATATTATTAAATTTACAGTGCATTTTTATTTTGCCTTTATTACTGCTAGACAGTAATGACTAGTAGTAGTACTTAAACTATTTATTTAATTAAGTATTCTAGTATAAGTAAGGCAATAAAATCATTTTATATTAATAAATTTGATATAAATGGGTAGACTAAAAGTAGTATTAAATATTTTAACTAAATTAATTTTAAGAGTAAATATATACATTCATATATTTGAATTTTAAAATATGTAAGCTGTCTGTAAAATATAATTTAATATATGTATGTATATCTAAAACTGTTTTACTACATAAATAATTTAATTGCTGTGAATGTTAAAAGTATTGTTATATTGTATAAGCTTTTGGTGGACAAATAGTAGTATTAAAATTCATATAGTATATATAATCAATAAGAGTTAAAACTATGTATAATTAGCATGACTATGCCCAAGACAATGGATTTTTAATAAAAATAAATTTTATTAAGAATAATTTTTAAATATTCTTATTATTAATGATTACATTAATTAATTAATTAGTTGATAATCATCATTCAATATTGTCATCTACTATCCACTAGCAATAAAATTGATCTAGACTAGGCTCTGGTCATATAATTATTTTTAATGTAGTAGGACAATTATTAAACTAGTATTAGGATAATGTTATGATACAGGATTATGATTAATAAATAAATTATAATAAAAATTATGCTTGAATAATATTAATAGATTATTATAATAACTGCCATTAATTGATATCATTTTATCAGTATATTTTTATTTAGTAAGACTAATAGGTATGTAGTAGCAACCAATGAGTTATAACAACCCCATAAAAAGCAACCATAACAAGAATTCATTTTGTTTAAAAGCTCTTAAAAACTTGTTTAAACACAAAAAGGTATGTATATATATAGTAACCATAACATGAATTACTTTTATTTACAAACTTATAGTGCTTAAATGAATTACCTAGTAGTAAATTGGACCACTACAATATCTAAAAACTTGGACTATTCACTGTTGTATTAATTGAAAAAGTGTATTGTGTAGATTTTGTGAGGTGGTAGTCTATGTTTGCTGACTAATATGCCATATATGATCAATATCATGAATATCTTCACATTCCAGACACCTCTTTAGGTCAGACCAGGCATTCTATATTGGATTTAGGTCAGGACTCTGTCATGGCCACCATATCAGTTGGACATCATGCCTAGCAAGCCACTATTAAATATGTTAACTTTTATATGGAATGTCAATTAGTTATTTTTGAAGAATGTGGGTATCCTTATTTGAGTTTAAGTTGCATTGAATCCAGTAAAGGGGAATAATACCATCTGTATAGAAGGAACTCCATATCATTATTTAGCCTCCATAAACTTAGATAGATGGTCTTGTAAATCTGCTGACCATTCTGTATGAGTAGGGAGTCAGTCTAGATCAAATAAAGCATTATTATTTATATTAGATAAGGCAGATGGGTGTTTCATCATTAAAGCAGACTCACCTCCAATCAGTAATTGTCTATCCTTGAAGGGCAATCCCATATTTTAGCATCCCAAATTATTTCTATTCAAATTTCCATAAAATCTTATGCTAAAATAAATAAACAAATCATAAATCAATAAATTTAGAAATAGTTATAAATATATTAATTTAAGCTTTTTCAAATAGCCCAAACATTAATTCAATAATTATTATTAATCATTACTGAAGATTAGTTTAACTAATTTGTGCTAACTTTTGATGAAAATAAGTAGTAAGTATACCTATAAGTAAATAAGAGAATTTTGTAGATCCTATTACTGGGGTTCATACCCGAGGGATAGAAGAGTTCTGGGCTCATGCCAAGAAGAAGTTTAATAGGATGAACAGAACCAGCCCTACTCTATTCAATTCTTATCTGAGGGAATTTGAGTGGCAATGGAGAAATGATACACTCCCCATGGCGGAGGCCATGCTTTCCAGAATTTTTTGTTTGCCGTTGCCAAACAAAATCCTTTAATATTTTGCTTAGTCCTTTCATTTCATATTTAAATACAACATTTTATTTTGAATGTTATATTTGAATTTATTTAGCAAAAGATTTTTTATCAAAATTTGAATAGAAATAATTTGGGATGCTAAAATAGAGGATTGTCTCCTTGAAGTTCTTAAGTTCATTGAAGTTGTCATAGACAATTAGCTGCTGAAATATAAGTCTTCTTCCTTGTCATATATGATTTCATTCTACTTAGAGATGAGTCTCTTTTTAAGTGTTTGTAGTGAAACCTGTTTACTAATTATTAGTATTATTATTCTTAATTCACAGCTATTTAATCTAGGGTTTCTCAGAGCATCCATGCCCATGCCCATGGCAAGGCACCTGTCATTTAAAATATTTCATATTATTGGGAAATTAGGACAATGAATATCTTTAACTGACCCTGTTTGTTGAACCTTTTTTATTATATCATAAATTGTGGCTGAGTGGATATTTATAATCTCTCACTCAGAGTCAGGGCTTGGTAGCCCTCTTCAACCAAAATGGCATTTTGGGAATACTGAGCAAGTATCAGTTTTGGCATTATAATTCAATAATAACTGCTATAAAAATTCCTTGATTTCATATTATTTAACATTACAGCCCATGGATTATTCATAATAATAATGGGCCATAGAATGGCCGATTATGATTATGAATAATTTTCAAATATGCCATATGCCAATGGCCCATACTCATAGGCATATGGCATATTTTAAAATTTTGAAGTTATTTTTAGGTAATCTTGAAGATTTTCGCGTTAAACTATTTTTCGCACTTTTTATTTTAATAAACCGCAATTTAATAAAATATTCATTATTTTAATTATTTTTAACATTTTTATATTTACATATACATATATGTTATATACCTATATTTACAATTAAAAGTTGGCGGCTGCAACCACACTATGATTATCAAGAATCTCTACAATTATTAGACATATTATTATTTGTATTTAAAAATAACGCTGTCTAATAATTGACAAGATTTTTGATAATCATGGTGTGGTTGCGGCTGCAAGCGGCCACCAGCTTTTAATAATATATATGGGTATATAATATATAATGTACATTTAATGTATATATATTTACATATATACATAATTTACCTATGTATATATAAAATACATTAAAAATAATTAAAGTAAATGAATATTTTATTAAATTTTGGTTTATTAAAATAAAAAGTGCGAAAAATAGTTTAATGCGGGAATCTTCAAGATTACCAAATAAATTTGCCAGATAAAAATATACTTTAACTTAAGAATAAGGATCCTACTTTAAAGTTTAAACTTTAGTTTGAAAGTTTATTTTGTTGTTAAAATATAGTAAAGCCAAAGCATTATATAAACCATGTACATTTTTGTCAGATAAAAATATCTTATATATAAAAGAATGAGAAATAAGGAAGAAAAGTCATTTATCCAAAATTTACATACAAATTACATTCTGACTAAACTTGCAATACATTATCATTGCCCTATATTAACAGATTTTAATTAGTTTCTTTATATTTATAGTTATACCAACATATATTATATAGTGAAAGTTTAGCTAGATTTAAAAGAATAAAATAATAAACTACTTAGACAGTAGTTTTTTTATTTTATTGTTCCCTCTAATGGTAATACACTTATAATGATTAAAGACTAAGGCATAAATTCTAAATTGTGGTCCTTGATAGTCTAGCAGTTATGATTCCTGGCTCTCACCCAGGCAGCCCGGGTTCGACTCCTGGTCGGGGAACCACTTGTTACCAAATTAGGTTCCCAAAATACTACTTTATACGCTAATTCTTGTTATTATATACGGCTAGCAATAGAGATCTTATAATTTGGTAAGGTAACAAACCCAGTTTAATATTACGCCAGATAATTTCTGTCCAAA
>JAYRBW010107568.1:0-16512 GCA_036023295.1 Invenusta paracnida
GCCATTATACGGTAGCTGTCAGTTATAAACACGTTCAGTAAGTTCTGTGGTCGTCCTGAACACGTCAAATACGTTTATATATGTTAATATGCGTTGGAGACAGGTTCAAAGCCCGTTACTCGTACGTTAGACATAAGTTTTGGGGACGCTAGACTCTATCTCGACGTATTTCAACTTATGAGTAGCTTACATGTAGCGTTTCTGAGCGTGTGTAAACGATCACATAACCTATCTACAACTTATGCCCACGTATGTGTAACGTATTAGCCATACGTCAGGAAATTTTGTGCATACACAAAATTTTCTGACGACCTCGCCGTACTCCGCCGTATGTCAGCGTGTTTCAGCGTGCTCTTAACTTATATAAACTTGCCCCTAACTTATTTGACATATGCCAGCGTATTGACATACGTCGGGTATACGCTAACTAAATCGTCAAGGTGTGACGAAATGATTAAATTTCTGGAAGTATTTCCTAACTTAAGAATGATCTACATAAGAATGTATTTATATACTCGTCCATGTTTATTTGATTTATTAATATAATTTTGAAAAACAATAGTTAAAATTAAATGTTTAGAAGTTATATAAATCGAACACTAAATTTGGTTTTTGTCCGACAAAACATTTTTTCACTTCCACTTCTTAAAATCCCAATGGTATTTATAAAGGTAATATTTAATTGTCTTGACTATAATTCTTCTTATATTAGTAAAAATTGTAGATATTTAACCAGAGTATTTTATTGACTCTTTCAGTTAAAAATTAAAGAGTTCGTTGAATATACATTCTACTCATATATTATTCATTTTGAAAAGTAGTATAGCTCAGAAACAGGAAAAGGTGTATGTTTAAATATTTATAACTTTCAGTTAGATATATCTGTTTAATTTGTGCTCTAAATTTTTAACTTTTATTCAAATTGCTTGTTTCAATCATCTTTTTTATCTAGGATGATGAAGAAACTTGGTATGAAAAATTGCACAACTGGACCCGAGCTCTAAACCTCTACGAAAGGAAACTGGAGGATGAACGGAAAAATAAAGATAATCCCAACCTTCTTATTGGACGAATGCGATGTTTACGCTCTTTAGGAGAATGGTAAGCCACATGCATGCATATAAATGTCATATATATGTGAGTAGAAAGCCATTCTTAAATAATCACTAATTATAATAAGTGTATAATGAGTTAAATAATATATTACACGAATAAAAAAATAGTTATATGTACCTATATAATATATATATATATATAAATTATACAGATGGAATTTGCTAATCTAAATAGCAAGCAGCTTATAATATTTCATACTTGGGATATTTTCTGTAGATCTGTTTCATTGTAAAAAGAAAAACAATCAAGTTAAAGATGATATCATAAAATAGCATTATTTTTATCACATTATTTATTTTTATTATTGTTTCTAACCTATTTCTCAGTTTACGTATTCATATTAAAAGTTTGACGATTATGTTTAGATTGATTTTTTTCCATTCTACACTAAATTTTAAGCAATTTTTACGTGCCTATTATCTGATTTAACATTTACGATAAATAAACAATTAATAGATTGGCGATCATTACTTTCGATTATGTTATAAATTAGTTGTAAATAATGTTTTACAGCACTAAAAATAATATATTATATAATGCCATATTAACTGAAAGGAAAAAATGACTAATTTGATTTTCAAATTCTAAATGCAATCAAATATTATAGCGCAAACTGAGACTCTTGACTTAAAAACAGATGTGATTAGGGGAAAATAAGTAATGGTCAAGTGTGGAAAATAATAAGCCGAATTTGGTAATTTCTATTTCTTATCTATCAACAAGAAGGCATAAAACATGTTGATAGGCGGAAACCTTGATTTCGATTATTATTTTAAATTTTTTAATTTATAGTTATATATTTTGTACCGGCTTTTTATTTTTCAAACAAATGTAATTGTCCTTAATTGACAATTTTCTAAAATATAGAAATTGGAGAGATATCAAAAGAAATATTTTGCTGCAGAGTTATACATAAATTAGTTATGTATTTCATTTCTACCATTCCATTTCTAAACATGCATTCATGTGAATTGATGATGTTGATGATATGGCTTTACACGGTTTGAGTACACTGGGGTAAAAACATTTTAAGTATGCTATGGTTGTTGGCTGGTACTGTAGTTGTGATCAGTGAGATGTAAAAGGTTGGGAAGGGGGAATTTTTTTATGATGTTGTTTATGATGGAAAGTATAAGTGTGGTTCTTTGTCTACCTGGGAATTTTGCAGTACCTCAATCTTTGTTTCTCAATATGCTGAGTAGATCATAGCTCGATAGGCTGGGGTTTCTGGATTCATTCTCAGTGTGTGGCCTAGAAGCCTCCATCTGGCTTTGTTTATGTCTAATTATAATATATTAAATATAATTCAGATTAAAGTGTTTTGGTAGTTTATTAGCTAATTAGAATAATTGTTAATATCGCTAATAAACGTTTGATTAAATCTGCTTTGTGTTTTCCTTGATTTGATTTGGACAGAAATTATCTGGCGTAATATTAAAAAGGGATCTCCAAATTATAAGATCTCTATTGCTAGTCGAATATAATAACGAGTGTTAGCATATAAAGTAGTGATTTGGTAACCTATTTTGGTTACAAATAGGTTATATTTTTGGTTATATATTTAAATGCAATATAAAAGGAACGCGCGCATCTGTTATAGCTTATTCTACTCTTGCACACGTTCATTTCCTCACTCTTCTCTCGGCGAGAACGATCTATTCATATGATCAACCTTACTACATTGGACAATGACGCTATTATATTCTTCAAGTCTTCTCAAGTTTCAAAGGCCCATGACCAGTGATGAGGTTATCGTGTTCCCCATGGATAAGGACGAGACAGCGCCGGACGAGCCACGCGATCATCTACGGACTAGCGTGGGCTGAATAGAGTTTCTAGTCCAACAAAAACTGCAAAGTTACCTCTCTTCTGTCGAGACGACTACTCTACCCAAGGCTTTATGAGATCTTTACTTGGCCACATATACGCTGCGACCTACTTTCTCTCCTATCTCAGACTTATACTGGGCTAAAATGTTGAGCAATGTCTGCGGATTTAACTGGACTGGTAATAAGGCGTTTAAAGTTACGGAGATGTTTGTCCGGGCCGCTACCAATTTATAATGCACTGCAACGGTATCTACAAGGGTCAACACATTGATGGAGAACCCGTTGCCATTCTCAATCTACGCGTCATACTATATGCTACGATCTGATTGAATCACCAAAGCCGTATGATGTCTCTCTCATGACCCACACTCCTCCATCGGAGAATGCAGCAGCAATTTTAATGGTGACTCTATCTTCGAAGAAGAAGAAGACAATCCCTGCCACGCCAAAGAAACCCGCTCACAAATTCGTTTCTGCAGGCTTTAGCAATGGATCAGGGAGTTACATGCGACTGCTAAGTATACCAACCATATGTTAATCTTGTTTTTACAAACACTAACTATCCTCTTCCTCCTTCTTCATCTTTTACTGGGTATTTAGAGATGGATCCAGTACGTACTACAATGCTTAGACAATATTTTTTGAAATATTAATTGCTCAATGTTAGACACTTCATCTAATTGTTTTACTATTATTTAAATGTTTTGTCCATCAATTATACGTTTAATATCTCTCTATATTTATATTGACTTCATATTTAGCTCTATGCACCCGGCTTAAGATAAAAAAATAGTGAGTTTATTCATATAAATAAGTATATTTCAGTTATAACATGTACAAATAAAACATCGCACTACTACAGTTGTGAATGTTTACATTAAACAACGGAACATAGAAAATGTCTTTTCACAGGCGTTTCGGATACTTGAGGTCTTAATGTAGAATTGTTAAACATCTTAGGCATAGTGATAAATATCCAAAATATATATATGTAGTAATATAGTTAGGATAGTGTCCAATGTAATAATGAGCGCAGAAAACTTGTGCATTACAAGTATCTATCATTAATAGGATTTAGAATTACACAAACAATATTAGTAGATGATAATTGTTGTGAAAATTTGTAGACACAGACCTATTATGTTTATAGGTTATCCAGAAATTGACGAATATATGGTCCTAGTTGTACCATGGAAACATTGTAAAAGAGTAAAAGTCTAAGTAATTTTAACCCCATTTATATGAGTCCAAATCACCTATCATCTCCACCATGTTCGTCTCAATATGTATGATTTCTGTCATTGGTATTGCAGTAAAAAGGATAGTGCCAATTCTTGATAATATTGTTCCAATTTATGTTATACTATAGGATAGACTGTCATCGATTACCGTACGATATAAGTAGGTAAGCAGAGGTTCCATATATGTATAGTGAGATTCTGTCTCTAGGTATATCCGAGTCAGATTCACACAGTCTCTCATCACTACTGCTCCATTTTTAGCCCCCTCACCCTGCTAACTGTTCATATTTATAGCCTATCACCCTCCCCTATATGTGTGCAAGTCAGCGAAACTACACAGATGTTGAGGTGATCAAACTCATTTTATTAAAGCATCAATAGTAATAGTAGTAGTACAATAAAATCCCCAATCTACCATAGGGATAAGTGTCAACTAACAAACTGTGTAATAATAAAGTCACCATGACTATTACGAGCAGGTGTTCGTACAATCGCAGTCATAGGAAGCTTACACAGAAGTCTTTTATATAAGTAGTACAAGCAATAGCCACCACGTAGTGTTGTTAGAGGACTCTATATAAAAGTAGAGTTAAATGTCCACCCACGATAGCACTGTTGATTTAACAAAAGATGTACACCAGGTGGAGGCAGCTATCTAAAAGAATCAAACACACAAAAAATGAGTAGAACACAGGCGATCCAATATTGACCGGGGAGATTTTCAGCATCAGTATTGACAATGACAGCGCTGGCCTTATCCGGCTTCCTGAGTCCAACGAAGAGACGATTTACCGGATAGACACCAAGAAAGTTATTTTCCAAGCGGTGATATAGACTCACAAAACGAAGCAGTTGATTTGTATAAAGTATCCTAGAGTTTGCTCTTAAAGTCCATAATAATCACGTTTTTGGACTCGGCAAGTGCTTTATAAAACTTAAGCTCCAATCGAAAATTCCCTTAATATAGGGTTGTGCATGGCTATCAACTGTTAGATCACGCGTTAGATTAAATGCAAACAGGGTACAGCCTCCCGCAGCAAAGTCGCCAAGTGTGATATCAATGTTCTTATCTCAACTAAACAGTTTCAATCTCTCTAGCAGACCAGCGATATATTCTCGTACACAGTTTCTTACAAAAGTTGGATGTAAGCGGGCCGAATGGGACGGTAATACCCTCCACCTATAGAACGCCTGATGTTCCAGTGAATTGTGCTAAAATTCAAAAGAGTTACGTGTAATATCCCCATTATAGGGCTTGTTATCAACCATACCAATAATGACCATTTTTGGCATGTGACCACGAAAAAGTCTATCTCGTATGTGATTCATCGATCCACAGGAATGGTATATGTCTGTATAGTTGTATGTTGTAGCGGATAGATTGCAATCTGTGTTACAAGCTGTTTTTATGCTCCATGAGATCTTAACTCGTCTATCATAGAGAACAGCTTCCTCAATAATCACCATTCATATCAATAGGAAAATATTCCTCTTGGCGCACATGTAAAATCGCATGTATTAGGTTCATCTCCAACACTTTGTTCGAAAGTTCACCTTCTTTTAACTCTAGACTTATATTTACCGGGTTTAATATACCTCCAAATCCAAATAGGAAGGCGGCATAGGTGATGGAATTAAGTGGGTCATTTCTCCTTGCAATAGAAAAGCTCTGCAAATTTCTGTACAACAGAAAAAAATATTTATCATCAATTATATATGTCTTTATTAATACGAATCATTCGTTTCTCTGGTGACTGTGATGAGCCAATTGCTTCAAGAATGCCTTCGTGTTGTATAGTAATATTGACAGATTTCTCCGGTTTAAATTTGTGGATATGAATCTGTTCTCCTTTACTGAATGTTTTAATTTTTAGCCCTGACAAAGGACATCTCAACTAGATCAACTTTCCATTGATCACCCGGAACATCCAAGTTGATAATATTAGCCAGCTGTGTAGTATAGTGAGTTGGTGTATTTGTATAGCTTTATTTGCCCTCCTTATGCACATTGCTTGGAAGAACAATGAAAAAGCCATTACTCTAATTAATGTGGGACATCTTCCACACGAGTTAGTTGAGCATAGGGTATTCAAGTAGGCTTTTAACATGTATAACCTTTCCAGCGAAAAGGGGATTGTTTATGCACACCACTATCACGTGTGCGAATAACCTTATCAATACGATAGGTTTCATCATGTACACTAACTCTCTCCATCTCCTGCTCATAAAAGCTACTTTCCACTATACTGCCAGACAGAGAACGCAGTGTATAGGTGACGGGAGTGTACTTTGCATTGACAGCGTGAATCAGAAATTCTTCCTCACTCTAGTTAAGTACATAGCCCTTTTCAAAGGTGGCTTTGTGTCTGGAAATTCGCACCCGCTCACCGAGTTTATACTTTGGTTTCTGTTTGGTAGGCTCTTCTCCATATAAGTGTAACCATACATCTGTATCATTATCAGGAGTTACTTGACTTGGCGCACGACAAAGTATACGATGATGACTGTTATTATAGGAGGTCAAAAGTTTAGGAAGCAATTCCAACCACTTGTATGTACCCTGTTTAGTAAAAGCACGCAATATTTTCGACCATGGCCACCTTGTGTGCAGACTTTACACTAAATAACTCCACTCCATGAGTTTCACTGAGATAATTACGCATTAGTCGATTTTCAAACTCGAGACCCTCATCAGTCTATAGTAGATGGTACCCGTCCACCGCTTGAGGCTAATAACTTTTAAAGGAAAACACAAGTGTCGATACTCTTTTATCTTTGAGCGGTATTGCCCAAGCATAACGAGAGAAGCAATCAATCACTGTCAGGTAGGTAACGATAACTCTTGTTCACTCGGGAGAATGCCTGTATCTCCACCAAGTCCGCCTACCACTCCATGTCCATTTACCTCATCATATAGTGTCTGAGTAGGAATTTTCGTCTCGCTGGTTTGTGAAGGGTGTATGCCAACCTTGGTAATTTGCTTGATTTTACAAACGCCTCTATGCTTCCCTAAGAGCTCGGAAGGGATGCGTCGTAGTACAGTGGGTGGAGTACAGCATGTGCTGTTGCATTCTATATCAATTGAGAGGCCATCGGCAATGTCTGTAGGATTCTTAATACAGTAACTAAGTGGATTAATTATTGCCTTAGGTATGATACCCAATATAGTACATGTTAAAATGCATCATAGTTAACTGTATGCTTTAAGAAATGTCTAGTCCGCTTTAGTTCTCTTTTATTAACCGTATCCTGTTCATCACTATCATAGGCTAATTTTCTAGCAGTCAGATACACACTGGTGGATATTTTAATCGAATGTCAGGTCCAAAACCTTCTATGAGGTTGGACTGCAACAAGAATTCACAAACCTTCGTAGCTTGTCTTTGTGTCTGATAAAGTGCTCATGAGTTTGTCTATCCAATCAGACTCTATTTGTATTTCCGTCTTCACTCTTAATATTTTTCAGATAATACAATAGAGCAACAATATTTTTCAACTGATTTTTTAATATATTTTACTACCTACTTGCTTAATTAATTTCCGTCTCTCTTTGTTACTTTCCCCTGCTTTGACATGTTGACGGAGAAAATGTCCACTCATATCAACACTAGCCATGTTTATATACCATAAAGAGTGGGATATAATCTACTTTTATTTATAGACCAGTGCAAAGGATAACTTTTGTAGGACATATATGCGCTGTGGAAACTCATCCGGTAGAATACAGGTACGAACACGCAGTTCCTCAAGAGTATTTTGGTGCATATCAAGAAACAGGCATCATGTTCACTGCATCTTTATATGCACCAATTAGAAAGCCTTTCTGGCCTGGATGAAACTGTCTAGACAGTCATTCAATCTGACTGGCGTCTCTAGCGGATTTGAATAGCATCATATATACTGAATTTTTAGCGAACGTGTTCGATTCTCCTTACCCTCACTGTATAGATTTGGAGTAATGGATATTACTGTGCAGTGTCTATGGTGCACAAGTCGAGTAAACAAGTTAATGACTATCTTGAAGTTTTCTGCCTTCATCATTAAGATTTCTAATACAATCATATCATGAGGGTTTACCATGTAAAATGAAACAGGTAGCTCCGTTTCATATACTCGTAGGTCAAGTTTTATAGAGGGCTCATACTGACTCCCCTTAAACCAATGTACTGTGTGGAGTGGGATATCGAAAAGCACGTCTCTATGTTTAATAAATTTTTCGACAAATGTTATCTTGGCAGCCTGAGTGGAGCCCATTATTAACATAGCGAAACGGTGTTTTAGTTGAGTATCTTACATGGTGGGTATAAAGGTATTACCATATATGACTATGTTTATGTAGTTGAACTAATCAGTGATCGGAAACTGTTGCTAAGTTTTGGTCAGTGAGCTTATATAAAGTGCTGACATAGCAAATTTTCTCATTTCTCTTTCGATTTTCTTACCATCCGGTTGCTCTCCATAATGGTTCGTTTACGCATCTCCAAATCCTATTCCATCTGTACTGACTGTAACAACATGTTTTATGGTGCTTGTAATCTGCATTTAAAGTTACACAAAATACAAAGAGTACGCTGTTGTTTAAAGATGGACAAGACGACGGCGTATTTTACAGAATCTTCTCTAAAAGGACTTCACGGTCTCCGCACGGGTAGCAAGGGGAGAAATCACAAAGAGCTGGCCGAATCCAGCATCAGGGCGGCAATCGCAACTGGTCGACGAGGGTGGCCTCTCGGACCGTCTATTTCTTTCTCCACTACGGATGGACTCTTCATTCAGAGCAGTATCGCCTCAAAATTACCTCTACCTGACATCAATCAGCCGATTTCTGCACCACCATGGGACAGTCCTCGTCAAGCCCATGTGTAATCAATTTTCTCTCCACTACCTGATAAGAATGATGGCATATTGGACTTTTCATTATCAAAGATAATGGTCAACTGTGAAGGGGTGGACTTCTCTTACCTCAATGACTTATCTCCTTAGCCTAATGATTCGGTGATTAATAATGATTTTATATGTAATACAACTCTCATGTAATTGTAATTATAATGACTTGCTATATTTCTGTAACAAGATACTCCGACGTATTTTTTAGCTAATTATATATTCATGTCTATTTACCAGTCTTCTTATTTCCTTCTCAATAATAGGATAGGCATTATTTTTAAGTAGGTTAGAAAATTGTTGACTTAGACTTGTACTAGTATCAGTCATAACAATCTCCTCGTCTAGTGTCTTAATAAAAATTGAACAAGTCCATAACGATTGTGTTTCCTAGAACCAACCCATTTTGATAATAATCTTTTCCACTACCTGAAATTTCATGTTGATTAAAATAAAGAATCCTAGGTCCGCCAGTAAAATTTAAGTCCGGTAAAAATTGCACTATAACATGTTTAAATGTCCATTGGGATTATATCTATCAGCGTTCTTAAAATTGACAATACTACTACTGATGTCGCTATTTTCTGATGAGTCAAAAGAGAAGTTCATAGTTATTCAGATAGAATACTATATTTTATACATGTTTACTTTTATATATTATAGGATATGCCAGCATTATTGAGTACAAGTCCATAAGAACTCATTAGAGCACCAATCTGCATCAATTTTTGCAGTCATTGTTGACGTGTCACCACCCTTTATGGGTGAAAGTATAGATGAGTCATGCGCCTTGCATGAAATAACTTATCCATATACCGTATTGATTGAAATTTTATAGCATTTCATTACGATAGTGCTTTTGTGATAGTCTTCTTGCGTACGCACTATCCAATTAGGTAGTGAGTAATTATGATATTCCACATATCAACATCCGGAAATTCTTCATTATCACCCTTTATGATAGGCCCATCACGATCAATGATGAGTGTAGGGCGATAATAGTTTAGAAATTGTTGTACCTCAGCATAAAGTGCCTTATTTGCCTTGAATTCATGCAGAGGAAATTTAATTTTTGACCATGACAGAATCGTTTATCTCTGTTAAAGTCTTTTATATCATTCGCATGGCATTGTACACTGCCGCCTTTCGTACATGACATCGTCTATTCGTCACTATTAGGGCAATATCAACTGCGTCCTCGTGCTTTCCCTCTATATCAATAAAACAATGCTTTCAGTATAGGAGTTACATCTCTCACCAACACACGTTTTCATATTTCACGCTTATGTAATTAGCCTTTCTCTCTCTCTCTCTCTTGTTTATAGACGTATATCAACAGGGTATATCGTAAACAATTCCTTGGTCTAACCTTCTCCTTTTACAAGCTACTTGATGGAGTGGATAATTTGGATAGAAAATACTATCCCAGTAGGCCTCATATGTGGTATGTGACGAATCAAGTCAGACAAGTGGAGTTTACTTATCTTTTCTTCGGTAAAATATCGCCTTATGTGTAATAAGGAAAATATTAATGACATCTTGCACTAATTTGCTAGAATACTTTAAAATCCAATTTTTCTTATCGATTACAGACAGAAACATTTAAGCTAGTTCTCCCTTTTCAGTTAAATTTGTTACATTTTAATGAATCGCTTCTTTGAACATGTGTTATTTATGAACCCAAATTATTCCTGGCAATGCATTTTATTTGTTGGAAGCCTACACTGTTAAACCTGTTTTATACAGGTAAGGTTATCATAATGTGTCACAATGCCCGTGCTTCTATTGTTCTTATACATGACTATCTTATGAGGCTATTTTCTATCAATGCTGACAATATCTTTAAATTTTATATAATTATATACAATACCTTTGTATAGCTTAACTTTACAATTGTATAAATCTTTCATTACTACCTGTATGTATTATGTATATTTGTTCAAATAAAGAATTTTTTTTTCAATATAAATTTCTCTTCTTATCCTAAAAATGACAAGGAGATCTAGGTTATGTATGGTATAATGATATATAATAAAAGGGGACATATAAACAGTTGAAAGAGTGAGAGATTACAATATTAACACATAGAGAGTAATAAGTCAAAAGTGGCATGGACGTTTCGCCCCTGGATTTAAAAGTTTAGGCAAACACAATGCTCTCTTCCGTTGGCTCTGATCCAGGTGATGGCTACCAAAGGGGAGGCTCCTGTTTTTCTCCACCCACACTCGTTTATCCTCGAAGAAAGAGAGGAAACGTTTGGTGTAGGTGAAATTATACAGCTGATGATTCATTGAACCAATCCTGCGCTGAGTGTGAGAGAGAGCTGTCTGTTGATGGTAGGCCTCGCGATAGGAGTCATGCGTAATTTCACCATAAAGAGTAGCGCGTCTCACCCATTTGGCCCGCTTGCTTGCCTTCCTGTCTACTAATAGCATAGAGTAGGCATTTGGATGGAGGAGAACACACTCACGAAAAGGTTTGCCTTCTGCCTCGTCTTTGATGCAGCCAAGTCACATTTGCACTTGTCAGAGAAATCAGGATGTGTAGGAGGTTAGTTGGAGGTGTATAAAATGTTCGCTTGTCGTAATCATGAGATAAGATCGTTCTACACGTTGATATTAGTAGTACGAAGGAAGAATGAATCCGTGTCACCACCCATGATATCGATTTTTCTACAAAATTTTAAAGCATAGCTAGCCAGGGTATCATAGAAAAGCCGATACATCACCATCTTGGAGAGATCGAGAACTTCCTGTCCGATAAAAATTGGCTTGTTTAGGATCACCTGATGCTTAATGATGTGAACTCCAACCAAGTCATTGGAAAATATGTGCATTTCGAGAATTTCTGGCCGACTAATCAGGCTCTTCAGGCTCTCCTCTGTGTCCAGAAGATGAAACTTCATTATGGTAGGGTGGGCATATATGTAGGAATAGAAAGATAAATAAGAATTATTTTTTTTGTTAGAGAGTTGAGTTTCTTAAACGCAGAAATTATCTGTTGACGGCGTTGGGAGTTTGAGTAATGTAGGACTCAAAAAAGGCTGACTGGATAAAGGACACGACGCAATACACTTTGCGCAATAGCATACCCCGACGCATATAATACTGCAATAGTTCTCCGTGAACTGCATAGTTTCGCTTGTTCTAGTGGGTGAGTAGCAGCTTTTCTCGTAGGCTTTCTCTCGTCTCATCAGTTGTCTCCATTGTTCATGCATGAAGTCTGTGAGGTAAGTGGCATTCAATATATGTTTCTTCGGAGAGAAAAGGAGGTCACAACTGCAGTCTTTCATGTGGATTGGGAAGTCTAAATCAATCTCGAGGAGACGACTCACTTTACCGGAATAATCGAAGCTGAGCACATCGAGTTGAGCGATTTCTTCCTCTTTTGGCTAGTGAAATCCAGACTGTGGTAAGTTACGAGAACAAGCATTACCATAGAGATTGTTTGCGTCTACATAGAGCATATCAACTTCCGATTTCGATGCGTCATAGCTGTCGCGAATTCGAGGAGTGTTGATAAATGTCATACCGCCTCGGATACCGCTCTCCTCAAAGCAGTAGGAGTCAGCATCAGTGAGTAGATCAACCAGCACACAAGTATGGGAAGAGATAAATAGTTAAGTTGGAGAGTATTAAACGATTTCCTTTGATTAACAACATACTTTAGTCTTTGTCATCTTAAAGGCTGAATCCCATGAGAGACCCGGCAGAGTTACATAGTAGGCAGGGTTCAACCTGTTCTCATGTATAGTGATTTCGCACAAAGACTGAAACACGTCAGTGAGCTGGTGCACATATTCGCAGGTAGACCAACATGTTGTCGCCAAAGGAATGATACTTCAAGATACGCCATGCCTCCTGCGCCCTCTGGTAGTCAACCTCGGAGCAGGTTGATTGACTGAGATTATCAAAAATTGCTTCTCGAGGGGGAAGACTTGTATCTTGCAGACGCTCCGGTGAGTCATAGTGGAAACACCCCTTTAGTAATGACACAGTCTTGAAGTCCTTCTGACTTGGGAAGAGGGAGCGGGTCCAGGTGAGCTTATCTGTAGGCAGGTTATGCACCAGACTGAGACATTCAGAAACTGGAAAGAGTCTCTAAAGGCAAGTGTCATGAAACTGGCTCTAGGCTTCTTCTTCTCTATAGTATTGTCGTCATAATCATTGTCCCTTTTCATGTTCGCAATCATTTCCACCTCAGCCTCTTCATTGTTCTTCTCGATTTCAAACCTCGCGTCTAACGCCATGTATTTTTCCTTCCTTCGTCTGTGCAATCATGGTCACATCCCACTCCTTCAGTTGTCCCCTGGTCTCCACACATATCCCATGACAGTCATAGTTACGGAAGTTGTGGATAAAATTGGGCAGGAAGTTTTTCCAGGGTCGCATTTCCAATTGTATTGTCCACAGGCTAGACCACGATACTCACCTATATATGAGGGTTTAGGAAGAGAGTATTAAACTAATGTAAGCAATCATCCCTTAACACTAGTAGTATTGTACATTTATAAAATACTTATCAGTAAGGTGGTCGTGTTCGATAACTGGAATATTTTTCTTTGTAGTGTTGTTAAGGTCAAATTCTTGTTTGTAAATGTAGCACCGTTTAGAAGTGAAGTGGTGGAGCTTCTGTGTGCGAGTCAATTCGAATCGCTGGTCGCCGTATTCGCAATTCCACCGGTACACTTTCTTATCGACAGATGATTTAAGGACCTCCATCGCTTCTCGTACGCAGAACTCTCCCGTGATTACACGGTATTCCGAGGGAAGTGGAGTCGCCTTTAAATTAGGATGAGGAATGAGGAGGTAGGAGATTGCACCGGCCTCATGTGTGCGCATGAGGGAAGTTTCCCACATGGTCACATTGCTTTTCTCTAGGTAACACTCCATATCTGCAAAGATGATGTAGGGTAGTCGCTGCACAGTTTGTCAGCGTTCGAACTGACAGAATCCCTTTTCGGATGAGGGAACAAGAGTCTCAGGATTTCCCGTATGGCAGAATTCTCTGTGCTTGTTAAGAAGGAGCTGTCTTGAACGGTTGCAAGCATCACTCGCAGTGCATGAAACCTTAATGTGATTGGTTCTTATTCTTGTTGCTGTTCAGAAGTTTATTGAAGTCGGTAATGCCTACATTGTGTGTCTTGTCTTTGGTCTGGTTGCCAACAACGAGAATATTGATTACGAGTGGAGCGATATTAGGATCGAGTTGACGAGGGAGACCGCAGCAACGCAGCATACGAAGAGGACGAGTCTCGTTTTTCGCCCGCCACTCAAGTAGGTTTACGTAGAGCATGGAGTTGAGCCTTTCAAATTTCACCATGTCGTAAACAGTAACTGGAAAGTTAATGTTGCCACACTGAAGATCGTTCACTCACTCCTTATACATAACCTTTTTATGTCGGTTACTTGTTATATGTCTATAGTGAAAGATGGAGAGGACTGCATATAGGAAAACATTTTTCGCCTGTGCATCATTGTCCACGTTGATGACGAGGGTTCATAGTGAAAAGTTGTATTAAAGAGAAAGTCGAACATAATTTAGTCGTATTTAAAATGTCTTAAAGGAAAAGTCGTAAAGGAAAAGTCGTAAAGAAGAAGTCGTAAAGAAGAAGTCGTAAAGAAAAAATCGTAAATAATTAGTCGTATATAAATTATTCGTATTTAAATAATCGTATAATTATAAAGTCGTATTTAAGAAATATACATAATGAATTAAGTTTTATTTAAAAAGTCGTAATAATTAATCGAAAAATAAGTATTGCATTTATTAATAGTTATATAAATCTATTAAATACAAATTGAATAAACAAAAAGATTAATTATATATACAAAAATGCACACATTAAATTATGCAATAATATTATTTTATTATAATATTGTTACCAAAACGTTAATTAAGTATAACATATATGTAATTTGACTTATTTACGTAACATCTAGATGTATAACTGTAATAGATAGGTACATGAAATAATAATGGTTAAAAGAAATGTGTAAATATTATATAATTCCTGCCAATATAATTGTAGTCAATGGTATTATTCATATATTTACAATAATGTTTTGATTATTGAAGTGCACATTTGAAATAAAGGAAATATTATTTTGTGCCTGGTAATACTTTATTTTCAATTTATTGTTAGTATATCAATAATGTATAATTAGGGGACTTATTATATCACGTATTAAATGACTTTAATTTTTTTCGTTTAAATACGACTTTATCTTTCATACTATTTTAAATTACTACCTTTTGATTTTACGACTTTTTAAATTACGACTTTTAATTTATACGACGTTTTAAATTACGATTTTTTAAATACGACTGTTTGTTTACGATCTTATGTTTACGACTTTTTTAATTACGACTTCTTTTTTAATACGACTTTTTGGCGATAACCGGATGACGACATGCTTTTCTCTGAGGCGGGGAGAAAGCTCGATGTAGCATTTTTCTGGTTTCTTAGGCACTGAGTGATATCGGGTGATGCGCAAGTAAAACAATGGAATCGTCTTCACAACCCAGTTGCTGCTATTGCGAAGATAATTTTTTATCTTAGAAGAAGGCTGACGACAAAAAGCTCTGTGAAATCTGGGTGAGAGGCCTTACTTTGGCAAGTAAAGATTACATGGCGTTCTCTGAGCGTACAATGGAACCATCTTGTGAATCGACTTAAAGAATGCAGAGGGAAAGCACAATATGCACTTTGCATTCTTCATAGACTTTCACTAAGATAGCTAGTAGTTTCTCAATGTATGTACGGATACCGGCGAAAAAGTCGATGGCTTGAATAGGCGCAACAGGGAAGAAACGGATATACCTAGCCACACTTTCTGGAAAGCAGAATGCACCTGAGCAATGCTAACAAAATCATCGCAAAGGGGATCGATCATAGATATATTGCGGGGTTGACAAGAACCGCGGTGAGACATGAGTTGTGCTAGACAATAAAACATTTCGCCACACGTAAGTTTATCTATGTTCGCAGAGGCTAAACTAGACGTCTATAGTGGAGAGATTGAGTTCGTTGAGAGGAGTCATTGTGGCACTCTTAAATCTATGGGTTGAACATAGGGATAGTGAATCATTTCGTCTAACAGTTCTGTAGGAAGCACCGGTAAAGGCATAGCAGCGAATGACGTAGAAGACGTGAGCTTACCAGGCCTGTCAAAGGTAATGGCGTGATGTAGATGATTCTGGCGAAGAGGGAGGGGTTGGTGATAAGTGGAAATCTTCTCGTAGAGTAGTTAAGGAAACGGGCGAAGGAATAGGTGATGGAGATAGATATAGGTATTGTTATAATTGTTGTATACAAGGTTGAATAAACCATGCCCCGTCAACATTACATACAAAGCGTATACGTTGCATAGTGGCGGATAACAACCTTCCACTGTGACTTACAAGATAATAATGACATTGTTAGCTGTATGATAGAGTTT
>JAYRBW010107579.1:0-41264 GCA_036023295.1 Invenusta paracnida
TTGTTTTGAACTTTCTTATGTTCGTTGAGTTTGTCTATTCTTATTGAATTAGTTATGTCTTGTATTTGGTATCAATCGATGTACTTGCATCATTAAGATTTAGTTCTATTTAGATTTAAAGTAATAAATTCTAGATTGTATTATGTATTGATCTACATTTCATACAATTAATCTATATTATGAAAAGCTCACTTATATGTCTTGCTTTGTTTAAATTAATATATCTCATTACTGTAATACACTTGTTCACAGACTTTCTAGACTTCTATAGCTATTTCAGCTTCTGTACTGTATGACTTTTTTTGCAAAATCGATGCAAAAATACTGTTGAATATAGTTTAAACTAAATTATTTATATATTTGTCTTATGACTAAAAGTTTTGGGGAAAATGTCAGTGAAAATCGATTCACACTTGAGAAAAATGTCCAAAAATGTGAGGGAAAATGGGTTTACACTTGAGGCAAAATGTCAGGGAAAATGGGTTGGTGTCAGGGAAAATATATTTGTCTGGAAGATCGAACCCTGTAATAATATCGAATTTTTGCCAGGTTATATATCTACAAGTATAAACTGCCAATAAATAAAAACTTAAATAAATCTAAATATTAAATATATGTCTGCATGACTTTGTCCCAGTAAAAAATGTGGATAAATAAGGTTTGGAAATATCTGAGGTATTAAATTTTACATAGAAATTATATTTATTTTGGTGAAAAAAGTGTTTTAAGACAGAATTATTTATATGTAATGTTCTATTTGTCATAGTTTTTGCATAACTATTCCAAGAATTATTAAATTAAAGCATAACATTATTAAAGCAAGTAAGATGTGCATTAACTAAATATAACATATATTACACTATTTATGAATGAAGTTATATCTGAATATCTATAACAATAATGAATTTGCTGATTTTTGTTTGCATTTTTTATATTCTTGGTGACCCACATAAGAGAGGTAAGTTTTTGTACATTGTGCAGTAGTTGATGAAGGAAGGGAATTATATATGAAATAGTGGCAAATTGAATTATATATTTTCCCATAACCTTCGATAATAAGTTTTAGCATGCATTGGCAGAGATAATGTTAGTACTTTAATTTAAAGTTTTTGATGATTTCTGCTTCAAGTGAATACAAGTGGTCTATTATATTCAGTCAGAAAACATGTATAAGCACATTTAAATGATCAGATTAAGGGGGCCTCTTCTAATTACCCACATTTGGCATGTCATACTTGATCATTATTATAATAATAAGAATGATGTATATATATATATATCATAATGTTAATAAAGTGATGATTCTATAATTTATAGAATCATCACTGTTTAACTATTTATTTCATTGATATAACATTTTACCAATTGTCAAAATTCTCAACAAAATATCCCCAAGAACTTAAAAATGATATGAAATTCATCATATAATAATTTATGATTTTTTAATTTGAAGTTAATGATATCTATTTTTGAGAAACATTAATATCTTTACAAGCATGTTTAGTGGGTTGAGTAAACATTTGTGTTAATTAAATGATAACAAATAAACAGCAAGTAAAGCAAAAGAATGTTTGTGCATCTAGCATTTAACCAATTGACAGAACAATAGACAATTAGAGCACTCCTATAGAATACTGTAAGTAATAAGATTGTGAGATGACTAAGTTAAATTTCAATAAATAGAAGAGTATAGGTAAGTATATTGCTATTCACTAATTTCTATAGATTTACTGAATTTTAGTGAATAAGAGAAAAATTAGTATTTTGGGAATATTTGAGGGCAGTTATAGTATAAAATAGAGCATTTGTTCTTAAATATGACTCAGCTGGATATGGATACTGAGGTTTCTGGATATATGAGGGTAAATAACATATACAGAAATCTGTTACCAAAAAATCCTTATGGATAGCAAGTTTTGTGGATATTCAAGGTACAGCTATACAAGGGTACACTATAATATACTGTTAGAAAATCATACATACAGTTAGGGAATATTAAACTATTAACCAATGGTATATATGATATTTGTGAACCGTATGTGCAATTGACAAATACCTATACAACTCATATTATTTATGAACCATTTATTTACTATTAACAAATATAAAAATTATACTTTTAAATTTGTCAATTTCTATTTATCACATTAATGGCTTTTAAAGTCATTAACTATTGATGAATAAATACCTATCTATATATCAAGTATTTTAATTTTAAATCAACATTCTTTTAAATTCTTTTTATATTAAAATACTAGATATATTAATTATTCATCAATGTAGTATTAGTCTAGGCCATTGAAGAATGTTATACATTGTTTGAAAGCTATTGATGCCTAGATTCTAAAAATATAATAGATAGGTACAGGAACAAAGATTTGGTAACAGGAACAAATTATTGAAATTTTTCTGATTTCTCGTATTAAAAAATAGGAACACTTTCTGCATTTTTGACCTAATTTTCTTGAAAATGAATATTTTTAAGAAGAAAAAAGTTTCAACTTATTCATAATCAAATATTGCAAATCATATTGTTTATATAAGTACTTTTTCATATTACAAACATTTAAAAATGTATTGACTAAATTATTTAGTAACCAGAAATAGTTTAAGTTTTAAGATAGTTTCCAAACCATTTATAGTTAAAATAAGCTTCACATATGCTTGGAAACTGCTATTAATATATAACTGAAATGTTATTATTTTGATGTATATATTTTACTATTTTTTTACTATTTTTGAATTACTGATACATTACTTCATTAATTGTTAAGTTTACATGAATAGACAAACAGTACTCTCTGACTACTCTACTTATGTAATTCTTTATAATGTTATGCATAAAAGGACAACATTTTTTTAACCTTTATTAATGATCTTGACTATTCAATTATAATATGTAGTTTCATTGGCAGTAAAAATAATGAAGTTAAATAATATAACAAATTATAATATGTCCCTGGTTAATTCAGTTAGTAAGGTTTTTGTTATATCACATCATCTCCATTCATATAGTATACTTGTATTAAATATCATAAAGCTGCTAGTTGTCTGTCAAGCTAGTATATTCTATTAGTCTTCACATTTAAAGCAGAAATCTACATATCCTTTGTGTAGCATTTTCATGCACTGGTTCCTATAAAAGGTCCTATACACAGGTCCTATACATTCCTTAAGGTATATCCCTGCCCATAGACAATTATTTTAATACATGGTATTATAGGGATATTCATGCCCTTTTCCTAGATATTCTTAAGCCATAACTAATTCAGCACTGATTTGTAAACTAGAGTGTCTAAATTTAATAGTCGAATATGTTTCTTAAACTTATTATTTTCTTAGTCAAATTTATAGTTCACATAGTGCTTATTTATAACTTGTTAAGTTAATAAAATAATAATTGTCTGATCGGCTAGAAAAATCATGAGATCAGCACAATTTGCAGCAAATTAAAATAGCTATTAAATTTGAGTACTGTAGTTATTAACTACTTTTTTGTTACTTTTACATTTCAGTAGCTACTTATAAATATTTTTTACTGCACAAAGATTGATCATTCTTTATCTGAAAAGGTTAATTAAATATAATTTGTTAATCTCGTGAAGCTGATAAACAGTGATAAAACTAGAAAGCTAGGATGTTTCAAAATAGTGTATTTTTTGTAAATAAATATTCTCATTTATGACATTAAATAAACGATTTCATTCTTTTCAAAACACACAGTACATGCCATATGATCAATCTATAACTTCTATTTATTGCATAGTATATTGAATCAAAAAAGAGTATTATTTATTGCATAGATATGCTATAATTGACATAATATGTATATGTATAATACACATTATTCTGTTTATTTGACAAACATTTTTTACCACAATTTGAAGAAATAAAAGATCAATAACTTCATGTTCATGTTATTTGACTGTAAAATGTTACTGAAAATATTTTTAACCTCTTTTTAATCTCTTTAAATAAATGTAAGTTTCATTCATGATTAATTATACAGATTTTAAAATCACAGTATAGTATTGGTATTATATAATATGATATATGAGACAAACAATTCTTACTTAGATACTCTTTTCAAAATATGTACATATATCATTCTAAGAAAAATTGCAAAAATGCCTTTTTGCAAAGATGATAAATTGAACTGGGAGCTACTAATATTTATCTTCTGTGTTATCATACTGCATGTTTTAATCAATCATTAGAACAAAAGACTAATGACTGTTATATTATTGTCTAATCTTTGAAAGAAGTGTTTGGGAATGTGAAGAGAAGTTGAAAATTAAGATGTCCAAAGGGAAAGTAATCAGATGCAGAGTGCATAATTATTTTGCTTGATAAGCTAGAACAGTAGGCTTAAAATTATTGGATAAATAATTAACTGGTATTAAAATAATATTAGATGAAGCCAATGAATTTTTATAAGTCAAGATTAATTATAATGTTTTATATGTTAAGAAATTTGTGTCTGAATTGCATTTTGATACTTAGAATTATTTGCATATTTTTATCAAGTTGAAAAATAAATTCCAATGTATTTTATAAGAGGGGATGTTATTACATCTTTAGTTGCTAATTGTTGTTATGCCAATTTGATAAATTCGTAATGAATTACTTTTCATCACTGTAGAATGATGTATGGTGGCAGATTGTGTTATTTGTCTTTTTTGTAACGCTGGCATGTTTCTAGTATTTTATAAGCTCTATTTTTAGCAATTAAAGTAATTCTCATAGTTTAAATTGAAAATTCCAAAGTAGAATTGGGATTCTTTGTTAATAAATAATGAATTTGATTCCATATTTGAATTAAAATAATTATGAAAATTCTTTTTATATAATATATAGACTTTGACACAATTCAAAATGTTAACCCAATTATTTAGTTCTTATCGAAGATGCTCTTAATTCTTTTGATATTGCTCAACTCATGACTTTCAATGAAAAAAATAAGGATGCTGTTCTCTATAACAGACATAGTTTATTTCTCTCCTTATATGGCATGTGACTTTATTCAGCTGGTTTTTAATATAGTGTTTATGATTGTTTCTTATAAAACAATAGCAATCACCTTTCTCATAAATTGCTCAAAAGAAAAAAAATCCTAGGATAATAAGTCAATGTACTGTGGAGGCCAGATAATTATTTCACGTCTATCCATCTTTTAGCAAAAAATGTGTTAAAAAACCTCTGAGATCATAAACCTCTGATTGATAAATTGGAGCACCATTCTGCTAACTTTTCGCAGACAATATATTTTGATAATATCGATACAACTTCTTGTAGAAAACTTCAATGGCATTCACATTATTAAAAAAGGGCCAGTGGTGTCACTAGAACGAATTCTAGCTCCTACATAATGATTTTTATTTCATTTTATAAACATGTTAAAGGTTCTCTATGTACCAATAATAACAACTGTATATGTTTATTTTACCATTCAAACACAAATTAGCCTCGTCAGTCCAAATTATGGCATGAAGAATAGTGGGATCTTCATAATGTTAGTTCTTAAAAAGTTCACAAATTTGAAATTTTCCATCCATATTATCTTCTAATTATTGCCATACTTTTGTAGGTCTGCATGGTTTAAATTCAAGTCTGTAGAATTTACCATGTGGAGGTTAATAAACACAATTGTTCTAACTCATTTTCCTGGATTCTGTGTTATTGCAGTTTTGCTATGATGTCTTTATTCTCGAGTGTTAACTCTAATATAGAAGTCTTCCTACACCAAAAGCTTGAGACAGACCCTGTAGCCTCAATGCAAGATTTGATCCAATTGTTCGATGATGATGGTGCTCTAGCTCCCTAGTTTTGCTGAATTTGTGTTAGATCTTACTCATTCCACTAACTGCATAATGTAAGTTCGTTCTGCCAGTTATTTCAAAATTTAAAATAATGCCAAGCCAACTGAAAATAGTAAATTGCATTAAAACAAACAATAGAATGGAAAATAATAATATGTTGTAAGATAATTTAGAAATGCTATATCATTTATACATATTATATATATGTTGTACAAGTATATATAACCAGATAACTAAAATAAAGGTTGCTTTTAAAGAAATACATAGTCTCTTAAAATGTTTAACAAAATAAAAATTTGTGTAAGTAATTCAATAAGTGGATGAAAATTATAGATTTAATTTCCAAAATATAGTGTATACAAATTGTACACCCCTGCCAAAAGTAATGACCATATATATAAAAAAATTCAATTAAATTGAACATTGCTATTCCTTCATATTAAAAAAAAACATTTAGGATTATTAAAGGCATCTAAAATAATCTATATTTTAGCGTACTTCATATCTATTTATTTTATTATGTTACATTGAATGCTTGTATTTAGTGAAGGTTCGTTTTATTTACTTTGTACAATAGAAAACTGTTCCATTTAATAAATTTGTCTAATAATTCCATTTTAATAGCTACACCGTGAGATTTAATTACCAAAATGCAGGATACAAGTTCAGTTAGTGAGAGCTTTGGTAATCAAAATTGGGTTTGGGAAAAATATTGTTTAGTTGTTTAAATCGTTTAAAATGCATTTCCCAATCTCCCCTATAATGTCTGAAACATCAACATTTGTTAAAGTTATAATTTGATTTATATATTTATTTAATTCAATAAAGTATTCATTTTCAAACGCTAGTCATCATAATAATAGCTCTTATTACCTCTGTGTTATAAATTTTATTCTAAATTTCAATTTCTCATTTACAAGTCTTTGATTATTATTTTCTTTTTTAAATAGAACATTGTATCTCGTAAGCGTTCTATAGTTTACTAGCGTTCTAGAAAATAGATAGTTCCATTTTGAATATGTGTTAATCCGAGCTTCATTTTTCTTATCAATACTTAGGCTAAAAAGTAAACAGTGTTTCGGAAAGTTTCTATTTCCCATTAAATCAATATTATATAAAGTATAAATGAAATTGTTATAGGTACCCAAAGTTAATTATTTATTGATCAACATTAAACAAATTGATTATAGATTTAATCAAATAACATTGATACGATATTGAAATTTATGTTTTTGTTATAATTAGAGCAAATCGTTTTATGAGATGTGATTTGATTTTATAAAATTGATAGTTTGTATATAATATAAACATAATATAAATAGTCTTCTTGCAATAAAAGTAGGTTTGTATTCATCAAAGGAAGCTAACTTTGTGAATCTTTATTTAGCACTAATTTTTAAAAGTAATTTAATATTATACAACTCAAAATTTACATTTAACTTTACCTTTACTAAAAAATTAAGGGGTAGTTAAATTAGTTATCAAACCATTAAATCACCAAATAATTAACTTTTTAAATAAAGTGTTGAAATTCAACGATCTGGTTTTATTTCAAAACAAGTACCTACATATTTATAATAATTAATTAATTTTTATGGTAGTGTCACTTGTATATTTCAGTTGTTATTTTTATTAAATAATCTATATGAAATTTAGTTTAACATATTTTCTAAACAGGCATATTGTGAAAAGGCATTATAGTATATTCTTTTGAAAATTGACACTGGGAAGAAAGTGCACCGGATAAATTTTGACTCATAGTGGGTAATCCTGTTTATATCTACATACATATAGGGTATTTTTCTGCCCTTTTTATTCAAAGCTTGGTCAAGTAAATATCACCGATATTTAGTAGGTATACATTTTGAAAATGATTAATGCAACTGTTAAACTATTTCTAGTTTACAGAAACTCTACCACGCACCACATGATTTTTGGGCTGCATTTAGATTTGTATAATTGTTAGTTCGGCTACACATTCTTTTCTAGGGTAGGTACATTCTTTCTACCCAAGTCAATTGGTCAGCTGATGTTACGATTTTTTACATATAGTGCAATATCTATATTAACTTATGTCTAGGTCTTCTGGGGTGATCTTTAAAAACCAACCTTGTGTATGTCGAATTGACATTCAATTTACTTTCTGCTATTTTTAGTCCCTATAAAGAGTCTAGTTCTGGGATCTGCTTTTGTTGATATCTGTTTTATAGACCGTTTTATTTAGGTAACTAAATTGCAAGTCTAAAATGACCACTGCGCTGTCAGGACTTTATGCAATGGTTTAATCCGAGGTGTAAAAATAAACGTGAATTAATTTAAATTTAAAATACAAAATTAACATCTTTGTCAGCTTTTTATTTTAAACGTATATAAGCAAATTTAAGCGAATATAAATGATAAATAATGAATATTAAAAATAAATGTTTTTAGTGAATATCCATGATAACGTGGTGCATAAAATAAACACTTTTGCAAAAAACGTTTACGCTTATATAGTAAACTTTCTAAATATTTAAAATATTTGTTTTTTTTGTATAATTATTAATGAAAATTTACTTTTTCTTGTCAACATCAATATGGTTAATACTTGCCATCGTGTTTCATTACTAGTTTTATTTATCATCCAATTTGATAGTAATATGTAACATAAATGACAACAGTAAAGCTTTTAATGGCGAACGTGAGGTATTAAATATGCACAATATACATATCATACTCTACTATAATCTGATAAAATATAAAACCACATTATAAGATATGAATATGCATAAAACTATGCTTACACAAATTTATACTCAATTTTTAATTCCTCTTTCGTCATTGATACAGCTGCTTTGGTTCTCAATATAGTGCACACAGAATATTGATATATACACAATTTACTTTAGCTAAATTATACAAAGGACAATAGCTATATATATACCTACAGACGTGTACATATTGTATATTTAATCTATATATAGTATCAGTTTTTTTTTTCATTATCTTGAGAATACAGATTTCTGAGCGCATTAAATAGTGTTTGATTCATAAAATTATTGTATTAATATTATATTTGTATGTACACATATAGATATTATTTTACATCATTCTACATCTTCCATATATATGTATGTAATATACACACCTATAATTACAATAATTCTTCTTCTTTTTACTTCGCATTGAGCTGAGTTTTTCTCCCTTCATCATTATAGTTGTGCCCCCTTGCCCCGCCCTATCTCTCTGGAAATTCCCCTCATTTAGTCTCGGGCTTAAATGCCCCAGTACTTCCTAGAATATGTACTTGCTGCCTGCCTTGTCTGCCTGTGCTATACTATTATTGCACCTTATCTCCTTTCATACTACTGCTCACTCTACGACATCCTCTTTCTCATCATGTACACGAGTGTACAGATATACATACAATACATTCTCTTGCCTATCGCTAGCTAACCGGCAGTTTTTACTCCCAACAATATGTCAGTCAGCTATTTTTAGCTGACTATTTTCTCCTTAGGGACGCTTCGTGTTTAGAAAATGGCCGATGCATACAACTTTTTATGCGTCTCATTTGTTTGTTGTCTCTTGCTTTAGCTTACTATTTCGGGAAGTACATCCATATGTCCTATCTTTTGTCGATTGTGGTTTATTCCTTTTTTAACTATACATTTTATATTCCTTTTGAGATAGCTTTAACTACTAATACTCGTTCTGTGCATTAATTGGTTTACTGCATATTATGTGTGTGTGTTTTTTTTCTAATACAACATGTTCCTCTTTCTTCTACATAAATACAGAAGAAATTAATACACATATTCATGAAATTGTTGAATTGGTTAATTGATGAATTTCCTTATTTAAAATGAACGAATTAGTGCTTTTTCACGATATCTATATACTATAGTGATGAGGCTTTTTAATGGTTTTCTTTAGATATAATATTTAATATTTTCGCGTGTATATTCCTTACGCTAATTGTTGCTTAATACATTTCTATCTGTGTATATTTTTTTGTAAAGGTTTATTATTATTATTATTATTATGCAAACTATTATTTTATGTTTCCATGGTAAATACCCTCATCCTTTGTGACTTTTTGTAATCACTCTTACTGAGATACTTTTAAATTACCTTATCACTATTTTATTCCCAAGAAATATTTTTAATTCAATATCTTCACACTTGTGTTTTTACATTTGAACTGATTGTAAAAAAAAAGATGAGCGCATTTTTTAAAAATCAATATACTATTAAGCTGGTTTTGGGCAGATTACTTAGTATATCATTTATGAATACCTTTGTGTAACTGGAAATTTCTCAAATAAATTAAAATATTCATTTTTATATTGCTCTTAATTAATTCGCAGTAGTATTGATTTGATAATACTATGATTTATACTTACATATTTATGCTCGTATAATATAACTTTTTACAGTAAATCACACTGAATTATTTCATATTAATATTGTATATACATATATAGTGTTGTCTTAGATGAATTTGGTATGACTGGATGTTATGCTACCGTTACTTATTCATTATTTTAAAGTCAAATAATCTTACTACTTATATTTAAATTATATATATATTATTGTAGAAAATGTACCTATCATTTATATTTTATGTTTCTTTAAATTTACTGCAGACATAAATAATACTTTTTTTCGTCGTAATATTTTTCTTTCTCTTCAATTTGAGCATTTCTGCAAGCTATATATTTACAATCCGTTCTATTAATACATAACTATTAACATCCTTTAATAATAGCTATGTGCATAATTACATGTCCCATTTTGCGTGAATTTGTTTTTTACACCCCTTCTATCTTATTTCTCCATGTATACTGAATATCTAATTTTAGAAACTGCTCACCTCCATTCTCTAGATCTTTTAGATTTTAGAGACAAAGTAAGCAAACATAAGAGAGAGTATTTGAGTAGCTATGTCTTACTAGTCGGAGCAATCGACAAGATTATTACGGTTAAAAATAGAACTGCCAGTAACTATGGAAACGTGAGTTCATTTCATTGAGAGAGAGGATAGAATATGTAAGGTAGCTATAAATAAATTACCACTTGCATTATACAAGGGTAGACCTATCAGGTGCCGTGGAGGAGATTTTCTTCCTGTAAATTCTCATGAAATACGGCATTAAAAATCTGTTTTCCAGTCAGTTACCGATTTCAGTTGACAGTAGTTGTTACTGTACTATAGATACTGTTGTCAGTAAGGTGTGGGTAGAATACTGTAGCAAAAACTCCACTCGCATTGAGTGATTAGCAGTTGAATGACTTCAGTTATGTCAACTACCACATTGCCTTGCAGGATGAATTCAAATAGTCCGTCCCGACCATCGAGCGAGGTCTCCAATGAAAGTGGCGAAATCGCGACCGCCCCAAAGTTGTCGCCACTCGCGATGCCGGTGAAGATGCCCGGTCCCCTGTTAGACTTCACCGATCAGCACCGAATGCTCCAGGAGTTCCACCATCACCAGCAGAAGCAACTGCAGATGTACCAGGACTTTGAGAAGCAGTGGTTAATGCAGCAACAGTGCGCTGTGGCTATCAATCAGATGGCGACACCGCCGACCCATCGTCAGTTTTTTTCCCACGCGACTGGCCAGGCCTCAATGGATGCAGCGGTTCGCGCTACGGCTAGACCGTCTCTTCCCAGACAGAATTCCTTTGACCAGGGTGGGGAAGGGAAACTCTCGTCCTCGCAAGTTCGACAGAAACTCAAGGAATGTGTGCTCAACAAGAAACACCGCGAAATGTCCAAGTCACCGCCGAGCTGGACTTCCCCGCAGAATTCGTTCGACTCGCAGGACTCACCTCCCGCTCCCACCATGGGAGTAACTCAGAGGGCGATGCGAAGCTACCCGCTCCCCGGTGGCTCTATATTCAATCTAAAGGAAGACTTTCCGCTTAGAAAGACAAGTTCCGAGCCCAACCTTAAGGTCCGCTCAGCCCTGAAACAGAAGGTCATTGAGCGTCGAAGCAGCCCGCTTACCAAACGCCGGGTCAAAGTGGCTCTCATGGAAAAGCACATGAATCAAGTGGTCTCGAACGGGGTCGTAGCTGCAGGCGCGTGTGTTGTTGGTGGTGGAAGCACTGCCACTAGTGAGGATGGCTCACGAAATGGTGGGACCCCATCTCCGGTCACTGCAGTTCCAGGACCCGGTGGTATGGTCCTCCCCTCGCATCTAGCCTGCCCGCCACAACTCGCCTTGCCAATCCCGCTGACCACGAACCCAACAGACCCCCTCTCCCTCTTCACAAGTCTGCCCAACCTCTCCCTTACTCGGGGTCTGCCACCCTTCGTGCCCAATAACAGTCCAGCTACTGCCAGTACGGACCAGCTTGTGGGCGGCCCGGGCTGTCCCCTGCTCCACTCCGCCTTCTCACCTGGTCAACAGATCACCGTATCAACTATGGAGGGCTCACCACCGATATCTTCCTCTTCGAGGCGGAGTCTTCCCAAACGACGTCATCCTCACCCGCTGAGTCGGACCCACTCGGCGCCGCTTCCGCTGGGACTCAAACCCTCCCTCCAACTCGCCGTACAGGAACAGAAGCTCCTGGTGAAAGCCCAACTCCGACAAAAGGTCCTCCATCGTGCTGGCTCCTCCAGTTCGGGCGGGGGTGTCGGCGAGGATAACGGAAACAGTGGGAGTCCCCAATCCAGTTTGGCCCAAATCAAAGTCCGGGAGCCCGAGGAGGGGGAAGAATTCTCTCCCGGAGCCTTGGGACACCCACCTGTGAGCGTCTACCCTCGACTGGTTGATCGATTGGGTGGTTCCCCCATCGCCTGCCTCGAGAGGACCAATTCCAGTCCCATCATGAAACTACCCTCCCCGATTCAAGAGGAAAAAATACCGGTCAGTCCATTTCACTTATTTATATAATATCTATTTTTTTACTTAAAATTTCCATAGTTCTATATATTTGTACGAAACATGTATATATAAAATTAAATACGCAGTATACTGTAGCTATGCGATTTTTATCGTGTACCTATAAATGGTGTACTAATCTAAATATAGACGCTTACAATTTATAATTACTCTATTTCTCGATTTAAATGATTTAATTTGCATACATATATGCCCTATAAATGAAAGAAATTAGAATGTAACATAATATGCTCTAATTCAACACTATACTGGTATGTGTACCAAAATATACAATCGAACCTATTTAAGTAATATCGTTTCGTAACGAACCGACTCTTACAAACGGTTTTGATAGCGTTATGTATATATATAGAGAGTACAATATAAAATGTTGTCCTTGTATTACTATATTCCATTGTTTCATATCTTCAGGGTTTTTTTTACTATTTTGAAGAGCTACAAATTAATCCATAAATATAATCTTGTTTACTAATTTTTGTTATTCTAATATTTAATTTTTTGCGTGATTTGATAAACCGATATTATGCCTTTAATTTGCGTAATTATCTATATTTTAGCTGTTTAATTCAGTGCTATAATTAATAACAACTGAAAACAATTATCCAGTCAATGTATTTGCCCTTGATGAGTACAAATATGTTTTCTTCAACATTCGTTACAGAATAACTCTATAAGTCAAAATAGTTTATATTTGTTTACGACTTTTCTCCACTCGGCTGGGGAATGCAACTTCTAGAGAGCATTTGACCTATAATTGGGTTATGTTTTGTGGGTTTATCCTACAACCACACTTCATGGACATACATACATATGTGTGTGTTAGTACCTATGGACAGCTGAAGTGCATTATACTGTCTACGCTTCTTGTGTATCTCTGCCACTCGTTTTTCTTTTTAAATTACAACTAAATCTATAAAATAGGAATGAATGTAGGAAAATATTTTTGTATAGTTACGCGAAATATCATACAATGAAATTCATTCGGATGATCGGCTCATTGGATCTATAAGTAAAATCGAAACTTTTCTACAACTAGATTTGTAAAGGACCCACTACTTAACATATCGTATTGTACTCGTATGTAGGTACATAATTATGAGGTTATGTATTTTTAGAAATTGTTGTTCACGTTAACGCGTTTGTGCACGATCTAATTACGACAGAGCTATTGATCGAGGGTTACCTTCCCACCTTCGGCAATCAAGCGTATTTGGCGGTCTTGCCATCGAATTCCAAAGATATAATATTATGTGGGTATATATTATGTAGCTGCCTGCTGGTCAGCGGGCAGTAAACTACAGAAGAAGTGCGAACTTGTTTTCCGAACTGACCATAATTCACTAAATTTCTGTGGATATACATATCAGCCCGTCCACTTAGATCCTTGAGCTGGCTACCTATATCCAGCTAGGTATAAGTAAAGGGTACGTCGTATAGATCATGCCTAGAAGTCAACTTTATAACCGATAGACTTAGTGGGAGGCGTAAGGCTTTCTTTTTGGATTAAGATGCCAGCAAGACCCCATAGAAACAAGACTTTGAGTGTTAATGATGGAATTAAAAGACTCGGGCTTTCCTCTAATTTCATTTCTCCCCCTCCTCCTCCTCCTTCTGTTATTAATTATATATATATATAATATGCATAATATTATAGTCAGGATATGGCCTCGATTATACATAGCAGGCCATTTCGGCGAGGGGGGCAATTTAGATCGTGGCAATTTCAGGGGCAGCCATGCACGCCCAGAGATGATTAGGTAAGGCTGCCCGCCGTGAATATTTATACTGCTATGTAGATAATCTTCACGCTTTCTATCTCCGATGTGAAGATTTTTTAAAGGGGAACCAAGATTATTAGTCTATATATAGAATGATACACGTGCTGTATAAGAGTTTGTATGTGTATATAATATATTGTGTGTTCAGGCGTATAGACATGGTATCAGCTAAGCTGTCATCATATTTGGTGTACTTTTAATTTTAGTCAATATGGAGAACTAGGATGTTTTAATTTAATTAGCGAACAATTGCATAAACTGTTTTAGAAATTATTTTTCAAAGTCATAATATGCATTATACAATGGTTATGACATAAAATATTTCACAAACTCCCGATATTAGTACATATTTATGTAAAATATTTTCATTGTCGAATAGATGTAGTAGGTATAATGTAGTATACATAATATCGAGGGAATTCAATGCATATGCTACCAAAACAAGTTGGTGAAAGATTGTACATGGACGAGGCGAGGCAAACTTTAGTTTTTTTGGTCGACTTGAACTCGATCTGTCTGTTATCGGGACTCTTGACTTGGCCCGTAAGTAGGGTGTTCTCTCTGTGTCACTTCCGCCTTTTTGTCGGTGGAGCGCTCCAACCGAATTCTGCGAACAATTGACTCCACATTGTCTACAGGAATGCCTCTTCCGATTGCCGTGCAGACTCCCTCCACTGACTGTCCTTCCATCGGCAGGTTATATCCTTTGCCAATATGTACTGCTATCTATACTGTTTTTATTCTGTTGCCTATATATTATGCACATAGAAACACAGGATTTCATCTCCTGATCTCAGCTTTGCCATATTAAATGCATATTGTTATATAGGTTACCAGTTAGAATTCTTGTCTTGACTTAGGTTTTTACTGTTAGGATCTTTACTAGCAACTATTATAGATCCATGATGACTGTTCTATTATGTTTTATGTCTGACGTTTGAGATAACAGCGTATATTCTCTTTTTTACGAGAGTATTATTGCACTATCTAATTCATTCATGGTTGTTAATTATGTATATATATATATACACTAGCTCGATATGCAATATTATTAATTCACTAACATGTGTATTTACTGCACTATTGTTTATATTTATCCTTCTCGACATCTTGTTATTTTTATTAACAAAATAGAAATATTGTACTTATTATTTCTTAAGCATATTCAATATCAGTAGTTTGTTATGCATTGTCTATTAACTATTTATTGATTTTTCTGTTATATCTAACAGTGCTAGCTGGTTCTAGAAATTTGTAAAACTATAATTTTTATCAAGTTTGTTACGCACGAGTGTGTAAACTTATTTCTGTTTGATTAAGATAAATTCAGTGTGACATCCTCACCCTATAAATATTATCATGTACATCATAATATGTAAATATTGTTTATACTGATATTGACGTGTCACACATTTTATTTTTAGGGATTCATTAATTATAATATGACATTATTATATAAATTATAGTGTTTCAATATCTTTGTACTACTAATATATATATATGTATATGTATATATTGCAAAGTACTTTCCCAACTTGAAAGCAATATTTAAACGCCCAAATCTTTGCAGCGTTTTCATGTAATTTTCTTCTTGGAATAAGATGAATAACTATAGTCACTATTTAATGTCAGTATATGAACTTGAATGACTGTATATGCGTATTGATGTGACCCAATTAGATCTATTTTTATCGCCGTCAAATGTAGGATGTACTTTATTACATTTTAAATAGATGACATTTTATACCTATTATTTATTAAAGAGAACCATTTTGGGCAATATACTCAGAACGAGTAATTATCATTGTGTATATTTATAAGTGCATATACACACCCATTGTATTATCTAGTCCTTGGTAATATAGTTTCTTTTCTAAAGTGTGAAATAGCGTACAAATATTCTAGGTATAATAAAGGGTCTGCTGAAACATCCAGGCTCTGTGACGTAGATTGTGATTCTTAAAATAGCCACTTTATTGCCAATTACTACACCATACCAAGTCATAATATACTCTCGGTCTTTTCTATCATAGTATTATTGTTTACATATAAAGTTATGTGGTACTGAGCGACATCTATAGTAACAGTAGCGTTGCGTTGTATAATTTATTATTTAACATGCCTTACTTACTCTATTATAAAATCATGAGAAGATCTTTACACCGAAGTATGTTGTTAGCCGTAGTCATTCATATATATCCGTTCCTTTCTTGACAATTAATGATTTAGTTATTAAGTGCATGTCTTGTATCTGTATCATTTTCAATCTTAACAAAATTTAGTATGCACTGAAGCCTATAATCTCTCGCTTTATTTAAAGATTAATAGTAGTTTATATATATAGAACTCGTGTTTATATTAATACTATAAAACGAAATTAGAGAAGGAATAAAATCGGCAAAAATTTGTATGTGAGAATAAAACAACTTCAATTGTATAGTTGTATTTTTATCATGAATAATAGAGAGTAATGAATTCCTTTTGTTCTGTCAGGAGTTCACCTACACAACTGCCCTTGCATACGAGCTTGGAATGCTAGCACACCAGTGTCTGTGCGGGGAGGACGAGCGCCATCCCGAGAACCCCACCCGAATCACAGCCATCTGGCAGCATCTCCAGGAGGCTAAATTGACCGGCCGATGTCAGAAAATGCCCGGCAAGAAGGCGACAATGGACGACTTGCAACTCTGCCACGAGGACACCTACACGGTCCTGTACGGCACGAATCCAGCCAACCGGGTGAAGATCAACCACCAGCTCCTCATGTCGGTGAACTTCTGTCGTTTGCCCTGCGCTGGAGTAGGCATTGACACGGACACCGTCTGGAACTGCGCCCATACGGCCAATGCTGCCCGTCTAGCGGCTGGGTGTGTTTCCGAGTTGGCGCTCAGAGTGATGCGAAAAGACTTCCGGAATGGGTTCGCCATTGTCCGACCCCCTGGCCATCATGCTGAGATCCAACAAGCCATGGGCTTCTGCTACTTCAACTCGGTGGCCATTGCGACTCGCAAGCTGCTTCAGGTCGGTATAGTTAATCTCGCTTGATTTAGAAATAATATTACTTTTCGAGGAATATAAACATTTTTCGCCTATTATTTTAAAATCTATTTCCATGATAAAATTCTTCTGCTATTTTTTCTGTAAATGTGTAATTTAGACGCACTATAGATAAATTCATTTAATATTTACCATATAAAATCCTTATTTTGATTGAGCTCAAAATTTACAAAATATATTTAAAATATAGTTCATTAATGTCAAAAATACGTTCAACATTCCCGTTTAATCTGGCAAACTCCAGGAGCAGGCAGCCACGTGTCGACGAGTTCTCATCATCGACTGGGACGTTCACCACGGGAACGGCACCCAGCAGATCTTCTACGCCGACGCAGCGGTGCTCTACATCTCCCTTCATCGACATGATCAGGGCGCCTTCTTTCCTGGGACTGGGGCCTGCGAGGATGTCGGCAGTGGTGCGGGCGTGGGCTTTAACATGAACATTGGTTGGACCTCGAGTCAGCCTCTGGGTGATGCCGAGTATATGGCCGCCTTCCGACACATTGTTCTTCCTGTAGCCAATGAATTCGCCCCCGATCTTGTACTGGTCTCGGCGGGATTCGACGCTGCCCCAGGCCACCCACCTAGTCTGGGTGGCTATCACGTGTCACCGGCGGGCTATGCTTGGATGACACGGCAGGTCCTCCAGCTCGCCGAGGGTCGCGTTGTGTTAGCCCTTGAGGGCGGTTATCATCTGGAGTCCCTCTGTGCCTCCGTGGAGGGCTGTATTCGGGTGCTTCTGGAGGGCGAGGAGGCCAGCCCGGACCCCCTAGTTCCGGAGTTGTCTGGCCAAGAGTTGAGTCGTGCACCCGCTGAGGACGCTGTTGCCACTCTGAGGCGTGTCGTAGAACTGCATGCGGCCAAGTGGACCTGTCTTCGTGGCTTGGACGCTGAGAAACTCGCCCAACCGATCGGCAGTGATGGCGGTCTACCGGCGCCTAGGGACGAGGAAACAAGTATCCCAGTTGCAGCGATGGCGGCAATGACCGTGGCACACATGGAGGATGAACCCATGGAAGCGGAGGCCACTCAATGATATGCGTCTAGCCGCAGTCCACCTCCATTCCAGGCTATCGATTTTCTCCCTCATAATATTATGAAGGAATCCAGGGTGGGGTTCCTCTTATCAAGAATGACTACACCCTGGATAATGATGAATATTAGGATTGCCTGTCACTAACTTTAGTCTAATATTGTTTGTTTTTATAATATGGACGGCCACTCGTTCATATGCGTTGCATACATATTACATATAAATACACATAAGGTAATAAACATTCTTTAACCGTCTAGGGTTGTCTGCTAGCTACGATATCAGCGAGGTCACCAAACTGCCTTAGCCCCAGTTTCCCTCATCTCAGTCACTCTTATCAAGCACAGCGTTCTTTCCACCCTTTCTTTCTAGTCTTGGTATGTGTAGTTTGCCATGTGGGTATTGCATCCTTATTCATAGTAATATTTATTACAAAGATTATTTTTTAACCACTTTCTTCAATGTACAGCGAAAACGGAAAAGGATTGGCTTCGATCTTATTCGATATTGTCACCATTACCGTAAAAACATGTTAACCATTCGGCTGCTAACCTTCATTCTAGAAGGGAAATTATTTATTGTTTTTGAAGCATTGTGCATTCTCCTATACTACGTTGAAGTAAGGTGGTAACTAGTCAATTAGGTGTCGGTTCAGCGGACAAGATCAAATAAGATCGAAGCCGGTCAGGCTCTGTCGCTGCTTCGATTGGAAGTTGTTGATAACATCTTTCTAATAATTATTATACATATACTTAAGGCAGATATGCCTAATTCTTTGTTAATATTAAAACTGTGTTATTTGCTCTTTTTTCCGAATCACGATTTCTACCGATCATGTTTGACTCATTATTTTTGCTTGACATGCACGCGATAGAAATTGCTTTAAAACTTACTCATACTATGGTATTTTTATTCTGTACATATAACGTTACCTATTCAACTACCCCGTTATTGTTAATTGTTTAAATATATATATATATATATACACATATATGTCTTGTATTGGCCAGAACATATTTCAAAAGTTGTATAGTGAATAATATTGTCCTTCCTGAATTCGTTTTCAAACTTATTGCAGCGCACAACAATTACATTATTACATAAATAGAGAGGATTATTTTCTCTTCTCAGTTTACCCATTCCCAAAGGGACATATGGCATACGTGAATTCGTTCTAGGAGTCTTGCTGATTTCTCTGTCCGAATAAGGGAACGAGAAAAGAAGCAAAAGAAACATTTCTTAGCTCAATAACTAATCTATTTTTAATACTTCTTTTATGTACTTTTAGCCATCCTCAATGATCCCTCGTTATAATTTACATAAAGACTAAACTGGACTGTAAATCAACATAAATAGATTATTATTGATAATTAAATTTATTTTTTAAACATATAAACAATTTTATATACTGCCAAAATACACCTGAATGTTCTTCAATCTTCCTTTCCCTGAATATCCCCAACCTTCCCTGTATTATAGTTCAAGGCTAATAAATATTATGTGCAAATTAAACAGGAATATACACATTGATTTTTCCCTTATATAATTATAAATAGTATAACTTGCATCAAATTTGATAAACTAAAGAAGTACAGTGTATTGCAACGCGTACGATTCGTGTTTACGATAGCTCCTTTCCCCTAGGCAGCTCCCTTCTTTTATAGTCAGTTATATACTGACTCCTGCAGAATAAACCTTCAAATGTAATAATTTTCAGAGGAAAATCTGTCTCGCAAGTGTACAGAGAGGATATTGACTCGTCTGAAGTTATACCCAGTGCTTCCCATAATTAATCGATAGAAAGTCTATATATAAATATATGCGTAAACATACATACTAATAAATGTCTTCCTTCCCCCTCCACTCCCTTTCTTTCTTTTTCTCTTTCTTTATCTCTACTCCTTTTTTTGGTCTTGGCTTTTTATTTTTAGATTATATATTACGTTTTTGGGCAGTATATTATGCATAATATACACAAAATTAAAGAATAAAGCATGTGCTGTTTACAAATTGTAAAACTATAATATTATTAGTTTTATGCGGTTCTTCTAAGGTTTAACAATGTAGTTTAAGTGTTTAGTATCGATCAAGTATCGACAATTCTGGATCATTCGTCAAAGTGTTATAAATTATAACGACGAAGCCTCTTCAGTTGGTCTAATTGTTTGAAATTTTGTTTGTAGATATGTCTTAAAACTCACGCATTTTACGTATAAGCATTACATGTTAACACAAACATACATTATATATTACCTCTAAATAAGTTGTTTGTTTTGGACATAACAGCTGTTTCATGTGTTTCGTGTGTTACACCCAGATAAGATGTACGTTGACTAGTTTTTGACAGTTGTATTCGTAGTATTTTTACGTTCACTTACATACATACATACATACATACATGTATGATTTAATTGTAGTATTATTTGTGTCCCTAGCAAGATTATATTTTATAGTATTTGCCATTTTTTCTTATTTCAAGGGAAACGACTAATGAATCGCTTTAATTTACAATTATTTTTGCTACATAATCTTTTCAAACGTGTATAATGACGAGTTGTCGTACTTATTTATCCAGAAGCAGTAATCTTCTCCCACATACGATGTTATTGTGCTCACAACGAATCAAATATGATTGATCTATTTATTATTCTCCTCTAGAGTGAGGTATAATAACCGCCACTCAACCTGTAAGCCTTACCTTTTTTGTTTCACACTAATTGACATTTATCATCGTTATCATATTTGTATATATTGCATACTTGCACTGTACCTATTGCTATTGTTTGATTAACTTATTATTCTATTATGAGATATTTCTTTGTTATCCACCTAAACCTGTATTATGATTGATTTTGATTGTTTGTGCTTTGTTTAAATATCACTTTTGGTTCATATTTTTAATGTATTTGTTTATGAATGAGAAAGCTATTTTTATATAAATAGTGTCAGTTGATTTTACTTTTTTGTTAAAATACATTCTTATAGAAATATTTATCATAAAAGATTACTCTCTCGTGTAACACTAGGTGTTTTTGAGCCGAAATAAAGAAAACGGTATTATATCATTAATGCTGTTTAAATGAAATCATATCTAGTTATTATGTTATGTCTCTGTTGAAAATGTATTCTTTAATCATTATTTTTTGTACACAAAATCTGTCTAAATAAGTGGTATTATTTTTTACACTTTTCATTTTTAATTTGAAAGAAAATGTTTTTAAAAAAGTATAAATTATTCTTTATTCTTTGCGCTTATCATATCTCTACATCTGCTTTACCTGTTTTTAACCCTTTAATAGATGTATTATTTTGAGGTTGATGAAAACTATTTTAGTGATTGCACACCCATAATATAAATCCATTTTGAAATATATGGCTATATGTCCGTACTTATATTAAAGATGTTATAGTGGAGCGCCATATCTATTTTTTTCTTTCTCTATTTTGAATATATATTATATATATACTATATTTTTCTAATGTTTTGTGAGCGTATTTATCTTATGTCATTGAAATTCACGCTTACAATTATGAGTTTATAACATTACTGTATTTTCGTAGAGGTTATTTTTACCTTTTGTTTTCATCAAGAGACAACAACTTTGAGTATATATTGATTAATTATATATTACATATATAACAATTACTAATGTTACTAAGTACATTTATGTTTACGTACAAGTAAAGTTTCATTGCATTTTTTACTCACTTGAAAAAAAATGGATTTCTGTAACGTGTATCAAACTGAATGTTACTGTTGCTCACCGACGCCTTAGAATTGTAGTTGAAAACAGCTTTTTTTGCATGCCAGTATCTCTCCCCCCTTTTCCACCGTCCTTCATTAACTTGTAACCTTGTTTAAAGAAGTTTCTCGAAAGGTTTTTCATTTCCCTATATCCCGATACACTCACTACCGCTATATACCATCTCAAACTGACATTATTATTTCTGTATACGTGTGATTCTCTCAATCTTGTAAATGTGTTCAGTAACTGTTATAACATGTAGTTATGGTATATATATATATATATATATTATATAAGTATTTATTTGCGTGAGCAGTGTGTGTATTACTCAAATGGCCATTGTGAGTTCAATACTTAATATGTGCGAATTTGTATATTATAATATATTTGACTTCTTTGATAACAAAGCGACTTATCTTTACATCGAATTTTAAAATATGGGTTATTTATTTTTATACAATTGACAAAGTTATTTTATTTATAAGTAAGAATTTGTACCACTAACATATTATTTTACTCAACCATATTATAGAATCTATTTATAAATAAGCTGGAAATGTTACGAGGTAAGGACAATTTTACTACATAATCATTATCTATTGTAGTACATTGTGTAATTCAATCATATCAAATATCGTTTAAGCAAAAATCCTTTTCATTCAATGACATTTCCTATTTGTAAATATTTAGACCACTGCATCTAATCTGAGTCATGACCGCGTCCAATCTGGTCATGAGTATCAGGAAATAAATATTTTGATTGCTCGCCATATTCAATTGAGAATATTCTCCGTTATTTTAAATGATTAGTCTCTGTAGATCATTTATTAGTTCTTAAACAGCTGTGGGGCTTAGCGTTGATAACAGTTTGGTTTATAAGTTGAGGATAAGCTATAATATATGTATATATTCTATTTTTATACATTTGGTAATTTCCGTATTTCTTTGCAATTCATAGATTAAATTAACCATATTTTGTAAACATGTAAATTGTAAGGTATTTTTTATAAATTGAAATTTTAATAACCGCTGCATACCTAAATACACTATACAAGAAGCTTCTTTGTCTAGAACTGACCAATTATATGAAGGCAGAGAACTTGTCCTTTCACAATTACACTGCGCAAGGTCACCGTTTGACCACTAAAAGACTTTCTGCATAAAATTCAATCAAATTATAAGGAGATTTCTTAGAAGAGTTTTAATATCTAATTATGATTACGCCTATCAATACATTTCATTTACACTCTATATTTACAGAATAATCCGGTTATATAACAAGATTGAAATGACCATAAAAATGTGCTTATTATATCCGAAGGGTCCCAAAATTATGTTAATATGACGTAATAAATTCGGAACAGGAAAATCAGTGATAATATCGGCCATGATAATGCAACAAAGTAATCACTGAGCTGTGCTTTAGCATTTACAATATAGTAGATACCTGCGCACTAACATACTTGTGTGGTTGCTTGATATATTTATATCGAAATTTTGCCTGGACCAAGTTTACTTGCTCATTATAAGCGAGCTTGTTATAAGTGGATTATACTGTATACCTAGATCGATAAACTGCAAAATATTAAAGGTGTATTGTCAAACTATGGATTTCGATATTTGTACAAATATGACTCTACTGAAACAGTAACTTTACGTAAAGGTGCGGGACCGACACGGGAACGTTTTTCAGATTAGTTGGGCAAAATAGAAATATGTACACAAGCTGGTTTAATTATTATTAGTAGTAGGGCGGCTACCATTCTTGACCACTGTGTTCGTTCATGTGCCAGTAGTGCGGGATAATTTCACTCACAAGGAACTACCGAATTTGATAGGTCTGCATTTGAAAAAAAGATGATTCAGAGATTAGGATTTCTTCACTTTCAATATACAAAGAGTTATGATCGAATAAAAAACTTGTAAAAATATATTATTATTATACAGTTCTGAAACGACCAAAACTGCATAAATGACATAAAACGCTTAAACACGTATTTCTTATTATTTTGTTATGATTTATGACTGTATAAATTTAGATTTTGCCTGTTATACACTCTAAAACATATTTTTAAGTGCACTAGCAGGAATAATCGCAATTTTCAACAATGTGTGATACAAGGTGTCAGGCAAACGAACATATCTTGTTGCCCCACCAGTTCGTTAAATCTATTTTTTCTAAATAAGATACAATTATACTATATAATGCTGTGCGTAGCTGTTTTTAGGTGCATTTTATTCTGCAGCAGAAGCTATATAACCCATTGGCAGAATGTATAATGCCATACTTTGTGATATTATACTGAAAGGGAGAACTGATCGACATGATCTCAAAGTTTTGGCAACCGAACTCATTAACTTAGAGCTAGCTCTAACCGAACTTGACTGTGAGCTCTTTTACTTTGAACAATTTGAATAACAATGTCACAACACAACCTATTCATCTGTTTTTATGTTGTACCTAACTTAACTGATTAGTAATAAATGTGTACAGTAAATACCTAACCGTATAATAGATAATATGTACCGTGTATTCAATTATTGGCATGATAATTGAACATACAGTCTTTTTATCACTTGTACGTGCCTTTTACAAAATATTGCCTCCACTGCCCACAGCCTGCTCCGACGCGTCTGATACAAACGAAATAAAGACGTAACTTTCGTATGTTTAGGTTCTATTGGTATGTATAGCAGCTTCTAGCATTTAAATACATTTTTTGTTTACAGTCGCAAATATAGGTGCTATCGAAAAGTTTTGTCCGATTTTTATGAATGATCATATTTTATAAATGTTTTGTCATTTGCTTAAGTCAATGGGGTTTGAAAAATGTGTCTAAAAAACTCATACAGCGACATAGGCAGATAGCCGCTATTATTTCAAATTTAGTAATCAACACTGCTAATGATTTGGATTTCCATAGTATTCTCAGTAACTTTTAAACGTTTATATTTAACGTTTCACGCTGCTATCTACGTTTGTAAAGATGGAAATAAAAAGAATAAATGTTAAAATTATCATGAATACTGTTGAATGAGGCCGCTGAATTACAGAAATGCGATACGCATTTATACTTGTTTTTCCGACCTGTGAAAAGTTTCAGGCGATTCAATTATTTTTGAAGACATGGCGTCAGTTTCAATTTAAAAAAATTCCTCAAACACGAGGCCTAAACAGACTCAAATTTTACAAATTGCGATGAGGTGGTTGATTTTGTAAACGATTGATTGAATAGTAAGCACGAAAGTTTCTTCGCAAAGAGCATCAATATGTTACCAGCAAGATGGACAAGATGTATGGCACTGATGGCGATTATTAAAAAAAAACTTGTTATAATTTATGTATATTCGTAATTAAAACCTATTCCTACATTCATTTATTGTTAAAATATATACACACTTTATTCAAATTATCAAGATTTTTCCTTTATAAATATTGGACAAAACTTTCCGATAATTTTTTTCGGATCAACAAATAAAATTATACTTAGATCATTGAATTTTATTTTATTTTCATTTACCCATAATGACAGCGATGACGTTGAACCTGAAACATATTCCAAGAAAGATTATAATGTACAAGTAGTGACAAACGAGCATGATTTGATATATTGGACAATTATCCGTATATCATTTTGGGATTTGTTAAACAACGGAGAACATGAATTAGAATGCAATATAGAAATGTATTATTATTATTATAATGTAGATTATATTAAATTTCATGAAGTCATTGCAGATGAAATTGTAATGCAGTCGGTGCTTTACTGATGAAGACTTCCTGATAACAAATATAATACTGAAAGCTATGAATCATTGTATGATTCAGAATTTTCTCACTGAGAGACAAAGTGCCCAAAGCGATGAAAAATATCGCTCTATTGAGAAAGTAGATGTGGACGAAATTTGTCAATTTTGTGACAGGTAAACTCCTCAAATTTTGCAAATGGAAGCCTGGTTTGGTATTATTTATTATTTTGGACTAACTGGTAGAGAAACAATTCTTAAAAGTACTCAGGTTTCAATAGAGCTTAAATGTAATTCTGACGGTAAAATTTTCTATCAAATCTGTGTTGAGTTCTTATGTACAACCACGTAAAAGCTTCTATGAAAAAACAGAATTTGACACTGTAAGACAGACAAGACTATACACGATACTAAAGTTTGGTGAAACTGCTGAGTGGTATTGCCCAAAGCGTAGACTTTGGAAAAACTCGTTACTATAGCAACGATGAAGAAAAAGTTGTGCATATTTGCAAATTCATCGAAAAATCTACTATTATAATCAATGTATTCAGGTCCCAGTGATCGCAGTCTTAAATGAAAAGTGTTTTTCTAATGAAAATATTCAATGTGTCATCGGGTATAAGAATGAAATGTTTGTTAGAAAATATAAAAGAAAACACTGTGTTGACTCAATTCGGAAACGATTAGATGGTCCGTCCCTTGAAAGGATTCCACGACAAAGATGAAATGGAACCAAATCCCAAAATAACCCCGATGGATGATAACACTACAACCTCAAAATCAACTTCTTTCGAGTAAATCACAATCACGTTACATAAGATGAGAGTCATGAAATTGGAGGTCAACATTTGCTAACGGATGACATTATTCTGGAAATACAAAAATGTCAAAATCACGATTTAATAATTTTGTGCCCTATTAACATGGACGGTAGTACTGTAATTCCGTATTTAAATACAGTTTTTAGTAAACACAGTAGTATAAGACCATCCGCTTCCTTCCTTCGATCAATGTTTTCGGAGTCTCATATCCTGCGCTCGTCAGCTTTAGAAAAAAATTATTACAAAACATTATTTATAAGATTATAGGCGGCATACATGAATTTGATTATACTGCGAGTTTATGAACTATTAAAGCAAGTGGACAATATCCTATAACATAAAAATACAACACAAATCGAGTCGAGATGCATTCATTACAGTGGGCTCCTACTCTTATCAGATTGGTAAAAGAAGCCTTTCATATTTTCATGCAAGAACTGTCGTTTCAACATAATATGTTAAATTAATGTTATCTACACTATACATATAAATGACAATTGATTTATTAATTAAAATTAAAGGTTATTATTTAATTCGTACGGTACATCAATTACACGGCCGTTAATCTATCTATTTCAATTGTTTTCCTAAATATTTAATCTAGTGGAATTTTAGTTGATACATGTCGATTTCTATTATCTGTTACTAGCCGTAATGTATAGATTATGTACATATATAATAAATTTGTAGTTATTAACGGACTCAAAAAGACACAGTTCGTTTCGAGATTTGTTTGAAAATATTATAGTTAAATTTTATGAATATTTTCAAAGCAGTAAAACGTTTTAAAATAGTAAAACATCTAAGAAATGTTTTTTTATTGAAAATGATGCTTCTAAAGTATCAAATTTCGTGATATAGTTTTTCATTTAACTTTTTCCCTAGTGTAAATTTTTAGGATTTATTGTAAAAACATAAAAATTACACTGATATTAAATGTACAATTTCTTAATGCGGTAATTATAAAGATATGGTGAATATTTTATTTTTGAATTATAATTATTGTAGACTTACAATATATTTAAATTTTAAATTTAAATTTTAAATAATAATTATTAATAATTAAAATGTTTTACTTTATGCAATTTCTGACTTTTTAAGTGAACATGTACTTTACCATTTTTAATCGCATGTTTAATTCATGGATTACAAATCGAAACTACTGATTGCTTGGATTCCAAAGTCATATCCAAGAGAAGTATATAATATAAATTGTAATATTCCCATCACCAGTGAACAACTTTAATTTCGTTAATGTTTTAAGATGCCCTTACATGGCATTTTACAAATGGATTCACTTTATTGATGTGTGAAGTGTGTTATCAAGGCCGTATTTAGCGCCTTCTGATCAGCACCTAATTTTATGTATAGTACAAGTAACTGTAGAGGCGTCTGTATAAATAACTCTAATTGTGGATTCATGAGTGATATGTCATAATTAATTTGTACATACTTCTTATTGGAAAACATTATTATAATATTATCCGGCATTTTTCTCATAAATCTTTCTGCTGTACTAGATATATTGCATTTATTAAATATATTGTAATTCTAAGTTTATGAAGTTTAATTTTTAATTTTTTTAATTTGTTTAAAACATTTTCCAAACTATTGTTTGTGAAATCTATATGCGTGGATTAAAGGAGGGTATACTTTTGGCACCTATAATTTGAAACTCTGCCCCCCCCTTCCCTCATCTGAGAAAAATTCCTTGACACGGCCTTGGTTATATTACACTGATTTATTTGTTTTCTATTCTATTCTTGTCTATTTATTGTTTATTTAAAACAGACAATTTCATAGAAAACTTGAACAACAATATTTTAAACAACATGCATTTATTTCACAAAATTTACATTTTGTAAATTTGTAAATTTTGTATTATAAATTCGTAATATATATACCACTCTGGATTGACACGTTGATTAATTTTTTATCTAAAATTGTGAAGGGAATTACACGCGCTTTTCCTCAAAGATTTCCGGATACGCCCCTGAAAAGTACAGGCTTATAGTTAACCACTTACTGACAGTCTTGTGACATTATTATGCAACTTATACATAATTTTGATTATAATCAACAAATATTTACGAGCATTTCCTAACACATTTAGACCCCGAAAACTCATAATTGTGTTTGAATTATACTAAACTCCGTTTTCAAGCATTTAGTATTGTAGATTGATAGCCAACATTGCATGGAGATGCTTACAATATTTTATAATATACATGTAAATATAACAATAATACATAATATGTATATGAAATTTGAAATTTGAAAATAAATATTCCACAATATTTGGACCTTAAACTTAAACATTTTAAAATTTAGAAAGATATGAATCAAATAGAAGAAAAATAGGATCTATTAGGAGTACCTCAGTATAATTTTTTCTTCCGATAAATTTTAGCCCGCGAAAAATGAAAAATGTGCTCTTTTTGTAAATGGACCCCATTTCAACACGATTTTAGCACAAATTAACAACACATTTTTAAATAATACCTATGAAACAATTTAAAATGTTTAGTTAAAGCACATTTTATTTCTGAGCATCTCACGATTACGTTCATTCCAATTTGTGGTTTTGTTAAATGCATGCACTTTATCCTGTTATTTTAAATGTAAAAATAAACTTATATTTACCGCAGCATTACTGACTATATAGAGCGTCAGCATCCCTCACGCTACATCATTGATGCTCCTGCTTTAGGCTTGATGTACATGCACACTGTCGGAGACAAACAGCGAATATAAACTCACAATCGTAGTATTCAAAGAATATCTGAGAACATAAAAATTGGCATTGAATAGTAAGAAGCTAACATATGAAAACTACTAATTTATAGCAAAATTGTTATATATTATGTATTTATAGTTTTTTTATTTAATTTATGTTAAGCCTTATTGTAGGTAGAATCATTTTATTTCAAAATATGGATTACATCATATATGGACAAGTAAAAATAACATACTCCATAGTTCCTACTTATGCACAATACTTATTAAAATAGCCACAAAAATTATTTAAAAGTTTGTTCATTTATTAATGGTTATGCTACAAAATCATAAAATTAATTAAACATAAATTCATAAAAGTCCTGGTATATTTCTAACTTTTCTGTAATGTATATATTTAGAAATAATAATATTTTATTATTTGTATTGAAATGGCAAATAGATAGAAGACCGGCTAATTATATGTCCTAAGTGATTACCTAATTTTACGAATATAGGTATAATTAAATATAATTACAAATAATAGCACCAAGAAATGTTAGAAATATTAATCTATTTCGTTTAATTACTATCCAATTGCAATAGAAATAGCTAGATTTTTATGATTTACATTATGTGTACATATTCAACGTTGTAATGGAGGTCTCTGTATATTCATGAATGAATTCGGAGTTTATAATCTATTGCAAAAACAATAGAAATTGTAATCAGTGAGATGTTTTATTTACATAGTCATAGATAAAGCAATAAAACATTTACAGTATGATTTACATAGTTTGTCATATGATACACGTGTGCATGCCAAAACTAGAGAATATCAAGGTAACAAACGAACCCCGTAATATCATATACATAATCATACAGTGGAGTCAAATTAACATTTATTTAGAGGAGTCCAAATTGAAAGTGCAATTGTCAAATGTATTACCACCACCGGATAATAAAGTACCTAAGATAAAAAGAATTTGAATCATCATTGACATTTTTTTCGTCAATATTTGCAGATTGAGAAACGGAAGTTGTTGGTTGGTATAAGGCAACGGACATGCTCATCTCAAATGTCTTACTTTCTGTATATGCTTGTGTTGCTGATTCTGAAATTCGCCCTGTTTTTTTATTACTTCGTTTGGGATATTTGATTGCATTAAACGCATTTGTGATGTCTTTCTAAGACTACTGTTCGTGAAGCTGAATTTGGGTATCTTTATTGATGATTCAACTGTTGAACAATTTGAAATTGATGTCATTTGCTTCTTGGTAATCTTTTCAATGGAATGTATGCCGAAAAGAACAGCCTTGGACCACCAGTCAGACTCAGAAAACGAAGAATTTGGTGTCAGATAAACTGCTTCACAATAATGTTGTGGTCTAAGTGATACGTATTTTTTATATAATGATATACTAACACATTTTTCAGGATTCTTGGAATTAAGATAAATTCTAGTGCACTTCGGCTCACTCCTGCAATCTTTTAGACCATAACGTTTATTCTTTGAAAACCGCTTGGTATATTCTAAATATTTCACTTCATTAAGTTGTGAATTTTAAAATTTAAATTGCGAATTTTCACCATATAGACAACATCTCGGTTGTCTTTCTCAGCTTGTGGAGATAGATGTAAACCTAGATGGGAAATTAAGGATTTTAATAACTGCCGCAGATTTGAAGACCCAAAAGCTCTATTTTCCCATAGTTGTTCTTTGTCGGTGTCACTTATACTATGACTTCGTTTCGGTGGTTTCACATTTCCAAATGCAGCTGACTTTTTCATCTGTGCATCAAGGACTTTGTTGGTCATTTTTTCTTAAAATATAAATTATAAAAATATTGATTTGAAAATAAAAACTTGAAAATAATATCAAATTTCTCCGCCGGAGATTATGCGTATAATCTACTGCCAGAGAAATTGACCGTTGCATATATAGCGGAGATGATTTCATTCTCTATGCATATCTCCGACATTCAGTCAAGTATTGCATACATATAATATACACATTAGACGTGTATACTACATTAAATACAAATACGAATAATTGAAGTGCTTTACAATATTGTTAATTAATTAATTAATTAATTTATATCAGTATGTTCTATTTTTTTCTTTCACATACTACTCGAAAGCCGGATAGTGGGCTTGATGGTACAAATATATATTCCCGGTCATACAGAGACCAATCACAACGACCTGAACAGGTCTAGCCTGCTAAACAATCGACTAGCACAGCTGCTAGCCAGGGGTGAGTAAGTTGTCCTGGGCGGGATTAGAACCCAGGACCTTCCATACATAGTACCAACGCTCTACCAACTGAGCTACTCACCCTCATAATGGCATTAAAGTACCTATTTATATATATGTAGGTTTTCCAGTTCAAATTTCCATTATTTTTTTGCAGGCAAATCTGAAGTAGATCATTAAAATCTTTAAAACAGCAATGAGCGTGTGTACCAAAAGTTCACATTTAGGGAATTCAAATTCGACAGAAATCCGCAAACATACCATTGGTATGTTGCAAATACGAATTTTGGAAATTCAAATTTGACATTGGTTATAATTTCATTCAATTTTAGCCAATTTTTCAAATTGGATATATACATAGGTAATTCATTCAAATTTTTTTGTTGCTATTACGGGTATAAATACCACTTAACTGGCTGATTATTTCCGACTTAGAACTTATATGTAAATAATATGTATTTAGTGTTATATACAAAGTAAGTACCTTTAGATATATGCATGTAAGTTTGTAAGCAAGTATGTATAAGACTCATATAGTCATAGCAGTTTATATTTAAGTTGTATCGTGCATATAAAGATGTATTGGAGTTGAATTAATTAAATGACATCTACTATATTAATATTAATAAGAACGACTGCTTTTTGACTAGTTAATAATGTGCCAATCTCGATTAAAAACGATTAAAATATGCTGCTTATACGTATAGGGCAAATTATGCCAAGGAAATTGTGTTTAAATTAATTGAAATTCTACATAAAATTGATTTGAAGATAGGTATTATAGTTTTTTTTTATTTACTATTTCAATAAAAAGTAATTATCATAGATATATTTGTTTTACTTTATAGGCATAGATTGATTATCTGAAAATGATTCTGTTGACTAATTACAAATTGCAGAATATTTTCAATAGAAATATTTTAGATTGCCATTTTTTGTATACCTATAATGATTAATTTATATGCGATAATTATATAACCCTTAGAACTATCAAGTTTTGTTTGCATATGGGACAGAAGAGAAAAATGTTGCCCTGGGACAAAAGAGAAAAACTTTATAAATGTTGATAGATTAATATATCAGTGTAGTCTAAAAATGCCTGTTAGTAATTTTAAAATTGGAGCGTAAGTTTTTAATGGGCATTTTACTGTTTTCCCATATTAAAGAATGGAAAAATTTCTTTGTTTTTGACCCAATTTTGATGGAAATTTACTTTTTTTGTGAAAATAAACGTATAGCTAATATTTTCAAACAAACTTTTTGTGACAATTTTCTTAACGGGGTGCTTTCTACATCATAAGCCTATTTTTTGTTGTTGCTAAAATTGGTCTAAATGGCTTCGGAACTGATATTTAAACATATCTGGAAAATAAATAGAATGACCTATCCGTATATTTTCGCTTTTATTATCTAAACAACACCGAAATGAGCAAAATACAAAATGCAATCAAAACTATTAATAATGTGTTTATTTATATCAAAGGGACAATTTTCATTGAAAATGAATCAATCAAACTCGTCGTATAGACACTTTCCTATTCTTTAATATGGAAAAACAGTAGAATGCTCATAACAACTTTAGGCTCCAACATTATGATTGCTATCATACTTTTAAAGATTGAATTATATGCTTACACAATCATGCAAAATTGTTTTTTCAGCTAATTTCCTTCACCAACCAAATTTCGGAGGCCTGTCTTACGGACTATATTGAGTAAACTATTTTAAAACGTTTATTCATTAAACTTCAGCTATATTTCAACTAGTTTCGTCCTAAAATATGACTGATCCATTATAAATTGTGCAAGAGGGTTATTAAAAATGGGCTGGTTATATTTAATATGTACAATGATTCGTTTATAGAAAAAGTGTTGAGAAAATTATCGACGGTGTCTAAAATAGAAAAGTTATATTAATATTACAGGAACAGCTACATGACAGACGGTGCGAATCTGTAGCCGAATTTCTCAATGGTAAGCCATGCTCAGACGTTCCAGCGAAGAGACGGCGCCTGGTTTGACCAATGTAACGCCATTGCCTATTCTCAGAACAGGTAAATTGGGGAATAATACTAGATTTTAAAGCAAGAGGGACACGATCTTTAAGCGATAAATACTGAGCTATATTTTAAATGAGTTCTGATGAGTTAGATTTTAAATAGCTTAATCTTTGCGAGAGCTTTATTTTGTTCAAGGAATATCTGTGGATAACAGTGCAGTAAATTGGTAGTACCTACACCTACACCTATAACTTATTATATTACTACAAACATGTAAATAATAGTGCATATAATACAGTGGAGCCCACTTGTAGTATGAACACTGTTAATACCTACATATGTATATGTTTTCAAATCCCAATTATCTGTTTATATTTTGTATATAACTAAAATTAGTTTATTAGTTGCCTATAACGTATAATTACACTATCAGAGAAGGAAATAATGCTGCTTTAAATGGAAGGAACGCGAAAGAGAGGACGACCAAAGTCAAACTGGATGAACCACGCATCAAAAGAAACACCGAGAAGCCATCCACACGACCTGACAGGAATGACCAACGATCGAGTGAAATGGAGGAGATTCATGATGGGAGGTGCCAAAGGTCAGTCTCGACTTGATTGCACCAGACGAGATATTAAGTATACTTTTCTGGTATAAATATAGAGTCCGTATACAATCCGATAGACTTTAAATTTCGGGTTATTTGTTTCCAATGTATCTACAAATTACCCGAAAATAACCAATAAATAAAATGCAGAACTACCATTACCAACTTTTATGGCGTAAATGTTGGAACTAAACAATCTGATAATCCTCAAATTCCCGAGCCCCATTATCCTGGTGAATTTTTTTTGTTTCTTATTTGATCCAACACACATTCTGAAATATAAATTAAATATCAATCTCTCTATGTCCAAACAACACCACAATGTATACATACATAAATTTAGAAAAATTATATTTTTCCATGTTCTACTATGAATTTATTATTGAAGGACTGAGAATTTTTGACAAACCTGGTTTCAAAGATACAGCTTCTTTCATATAATTTATTTTGTCTTTGGAGAATTCTGAACGTGAAAACTTCAGTTTAGAGAACATCTTACCATTATATTCCATAAAATTTATATATGTATTTTATTCCATATCTCAAAAATGTGTTATTTTGTTAAACATTTTATTTCGGACTATAAATCTTGGAAATTAAACAAAATGCGAATCAATGAGCTGTAATTTTATAATGTTTAGAAAGGAAGCTTATAATGTTTAGAAAGGAAGCTTATAATGTTAGAAAGAAGTCTCATAATATTTTATATACGTATATAATATATCATATGATTAAAATTGGAAACTCGAAAATTGATACTACTAGCGAAAAATTACCAAATATATAAGCGATTTAGTTTAAATTTTGCTGATTTTTTCCATTGAGATTTAAAATTTCGAATTATCAATATTATTTGTTCTTTAGTTATAGTTGTCAATTATTATTTTACTCAAAATAATATTATTTAAATATTCTCAATCTCATTTTTTTATCTTTCTGGCTCATTTCTTCCTCTCTCTAACCTTTCTTTCTCTCTCTCCTCTCAGGAAAACACAAACGTGACAGGTATTGTGATCCAAAATGGACGGATTCCTCATGGCAGCTGGAATATCCAAGTGATTCTTCCTCATTCATACTCCAGTGGCGGATCCAGCATCCTAACACAGCAGACTAACAATGCTCTTACATTTTGCTCGGTCTTGTCAGTTCTGATCCCCTAGAAGGCATATCTGGCTGGTTCCGAAAATTGAGTGGAGCCAACTTCTATATTCGTACGTATCAAGAAATTATTCAAAGCGAAGAGGAAGATTCTCATTATCAATCTATTCATCAATCAGAGCTTTCCTTCATTCAACCAACTTCTTTATTGCTCAGCGAGGATTTTGTGTCTTCCTCAGATTCCACACATTTTTGCAATCTAAATCGTGGAGGGTTTTGTGCTCCAGTGAATTCAGTTGCTCTCTTTATTTTCTAGCTTATATGATTTTGAAAAAATTTCTTCAAGAAAAGAAAAGTCCTTGAAATCTATTAACCATCAACTTACTTTTGCATCCAATGTATGCATTGAGAAAATTAGTTGATTCAGAATTGTGTCAATTTGTTTCAATTATTTCGTGTTCAAACAATCATTTACTCACAACAAGACTAATAAAATGCATTTTTAATTATTTCTCCAAGAATTTGAAAGGTAAAATTATGCCATTTTCAACTTCACAGGTCCATCTCAAAAGAAATTGAGAAAAAAATGCTCATTTGTCCATTTGTATTTTGTTTACGTATATTTTTACAATTTAATAACATTTATTCGTAACAATGTTTGAAATGTAATTTTAATCATACATAATTTTTTAACATAATTAAATGAACTTATTTTTTTTAAAGATAGTGTTTTTAATATATTTATTTAATCAACCAATAAATTATGTAGCTAATATTACACAACGCTATAACATAGTGAAAACGTAGATTAGCCTTCTTCCTTGGGGACTAAAATTAATTGTCACCTCCTTTTATTTCTAGTTATACTCCTTGGTCTGGACTATCAAAGTGAGGCGATCTTGACGGCAAGATTGACCGATGGAAACTGAGGTGAAGTGCAGTCCCTCCTTCAGATCGTCCAAATAATCTCTTAGCAAGTCTTAAGGAAATAGATCCTATATATATTATATCCCAACGTTGAGGTGTGTTTTAAACTATTACTAAGTACAAATTCTTGTGTCAACAGCAACAACGCTTGAACTCAATTGAATGCGTACATTCTAAATAAAATCATACTTGAGGTCTAACTATGTGAGACACTAGATTAGCTCTTATGTACATCCACAATGACTTTGTTTTCAATCATTGAGAAATTCTCCAAGAGTGGAGTGCGACCTATATGGAAGACTCGAAGACTTCAACTGAATATTCCCTGACTATGTGTTCAATGTTGTGCTTTCCTATTAAGCTGTATATCTATACAAAAATGTTTTTAAATATGTGCAGTAAGACCTAACAAAGGATTCTGCTTGTGCCAATATATAATTTTTGAAATATTGTGTTTTGCAAGCTAGCTAAGTTTCATTCTATGTGACTTCCGTGATCTAAATATACATGTAAGGCAGTGAAATCTAAAGAGTATTCTGTTTGACTAATTTTTAACTTTTTCATATACGTATATCTGCTAAATTACTCATGTAGATTGAATGGATAACATTATGTATTAAATTAGATCGCAATTAAAAATGTGTTTAGTTTTATCTGTTTTGAAATTAATTGTGACATAAGAAAAGAATGATACCTGTTGCAATTATATTGTTTTTCAACAATTTGAAAGATCTAAATTTTTAACGCCCCTAAATATATTGCATCCTACTAAAACTTTTTATGTGCATTTCTAAATTTAAGGAATTATGTGTTTTTTTAATGGAGACATTTTTGGGGATCAAAATACGCCAACAATTTCATTCCATTTGAATATTTTAATTGTTTGTTAAATTTCACATACATTCGCCAACATAATGAGTGTCGTGCATTTCAGATAACACATGTGTATTTCATCTGATTATTTTTTACAGATAAGAATGCCTTTTAAAGATATGCCCTGTTTTGTTCATCAAAAGAGTATAATCAAATGATAATAATATGGATTGCACAGATTTCTGCATCAAAATTTTAATTTATCACAAATTATATCACAAATTTATAATAAAAATTGTTGTAAACATTTCATAAACTATGAAAAGACAAACAATTTTATAATTATTTATAACCACTATAAATATCAAATTTCCATATTTCTTACAAACACTTGGAAAAATATATCTTCAAAATTAAATATCGAGGACATATTAATACATTCTGGATACGTCAGCAAAACAGAGAAAAAATAACAGCATATTGAGGAAGAAATGTAATAAAGGGAATTAATTTTTATCTAAATATGGTGCATGTAAATCAGATAAATACACACAACCGATATATTTCTATATAAATCGCTTGAAGGATAACAAGAAAGCGTAATACTAATGCAGCAATTATGAATCAAGTGTTATGAGATATTAAAAAATAAGATATATCAAATATTAACAGTGAAGTATTCAGAATGTATTAATATTTCCTTGATATTAATTTTGAAAACAATTTTTTGTAGAATTGGTTAGAAATAGAGAAATTTGATATTTATTATAGTGGTTATAAATACTTATAAAATAATTTTTGTTTATTACAAAAAGTATACAATATTTTAAATAATTTTTACTATAAATTTGTGATATGATTTGTGATAAATTAAAATTTTGATGCAGAAATCTGCGCATTATAATTCGATTACTCATTTGATGAACATAACAGGACATATAAAAGGGATTCTTATCCAGAAAATAATCAGATTATTATCACATGTGGAATCTGAAAAACAACACTCATGCTGTTGTAGAATTTGTATGAAATTTTACGTTTAGTAATTAAAACATTCAAAAATAATGAAATTGTTGGTGTATTCTATTCACAGCAATGTCTCCACTAAAAAAACATAATTACTTACATTTAAAAAGTGCAACTGCCGAGGCGTAGCCAGAAAGAGTTTTAGCAGAAGTGCGCAGTTGTAGGCAGCGTTATAAATTTCAATTTTTAAAACACATTTGCAACATGTATAATTTTTTTATTGTGTCACAATTCATTTTAACACAGGTAAAAATAAAAACATGTAATAGCTATGTATCATTAGCACCCTTACAATGTCATGCAACATACATATATTTGGTATTTAAGTGTTTTATGCCTCTTAAAATATATAGCTAATTAAAGAATCTTGAACAAATATCTTAATAGATACTTAGAAATTTGATTAGTCTAAATATGTGATTTTAAAACGTAAATTATGATACTTAAATACTCGTAGTAATTAGGTGTCAAAAGTTTTGACGATATACATTAATGTTACTTATTTAAAGTTTTACTGTACGTTTCATAATGAAAAATATTTCCTACGTTTTAGATATTAGGTATATGTATTTTATTTCATTATATATTAACAAGTAATACTATTTAAAATTAAACATATATACGTTCAATTCATATAGAGTTAGAGCCATAGAGTAATTAAACACAGTGTTGACTCTTATTGATTTCATATACATCGCGCTGTAAATCTTCGTCAATATAAAATCCTTTTATTTTAATAAATTTTATGTAAATGAGTTAAAAAAAGTAGTATTAAATATTTTGATTAAATTAATTTTAAGATCAAAGATATATTTTCAAACAATATTAACATATCGTAAGTTGTTTGTAAAATGTAATTTATTACCTATATACCTGAAACTTTTGTACAACATAATCTGTTTAACTGCTGTCAGTTTTTACAACATTATTTTGCAAAAGCTTTCGGGTATCAACATTATGTAGTATTGATCTGCATACAGAATCAATACGAGTGAAATCTCTGTTTATAATTACTCTATGGTAAGAGCCATAAATATTTGTTTAAACTTATATACATAGATTGGCTATCTTAAAAAATGACGTAACAATTTGAAGAATTAAATTTGTTGTAAAAAATAGAAATCTGTTCTAGATTTTTAATTATTACCACGATATAAAATACTAGTAAAATACATTATTGATGTAATGTTAAGTATATTTTTTCTATATAATAACATGTAAATAATTTGGTACATAGTTATTTCTCGAAATAATATATAGCAAAATGCACAACATTTTCAGGAAATATTTTAGATTACCATTCTATGTATATATTGATAAATTTCTATGATTAGAACACTGATTAGAAACTAATGTCAATGTTTTCCTGCAAGCAATCGACATAAATAATACCTATTTATAATATTCCAGCATGATGACGTCAAATACCTAAAAATGCTTCATATATTCGAAAATAATGAAGAAAAAAGCCATCGTGGAGTCTGTTGTATATATTTTCAATAGATAGATCAATTTGCTGATATTTTATATATATATATATATGAACAGCTAAGAGCAAATAAGTAGTACAATGTTTGTTGTGTCTTAAAAGAAAAATACAGAACAAAATATTTTGAAGGTAAATAAAGTCCAAATATACCAACATCGCTGCGTTGAATGGCAAGCCATATACATACATATTATATATTTTAGGTAGGCATTAAAAAGGCCACTGGACTTTGCGGCTGTACACAGAACATGTCGACTATTATAGGTAGGTACTGCCCCCCCCCCCCAAATCTGTAGTATGTGGCTTCTACTGAGATACTTCTATATTTAGCACAGGCACTCTTAAAATGCAGCATTATAATATCTCTACATACAAGACTCTCTTTTCCATAGAAGCATTTAACAGCTCTCTTTTTCTAAGTAACATTACCTTATATACTACAGCAGCAGCCTTGGTGGGTCCTGTAATCACCGTAACAGCTAATCAAAGGCAAGCTGCCAGCAATACGACTCGGTTCTACAAAGCCATGTAGCTGACGTCAGGTCAAATGGGAATATTCTATTTATAGGCATTCCGCATAGTGAATATTATCCTGTTCTTATAATCACATGTTTAATGTGTCTGTCTTTCTAACTGCGCATATTCTATGCTTTGAGGTGTATAAATATGGAAACTATGGGAATTATTTTACTTATATTTTTAAATATAATTTATGTTTTCTAGTTTAAATTCAAGTTAAATATATATATATATATATAATGTTGTGAGTAAATCAAATGAAATATACATAAACAACATGATTTCGAGAATATAAAATACATTTAGATTTATTCATTAAGTTATACGCTCCATTCTTTTTTGTGAAATGCGGGAAATTTGAACACTACAATTATCAATCTTACATGGTTGTAATAAGAGTTTTATTCGTAACTATCATTTATCAACATATTATTTTTACATTAACTAATTATCCATGTAAATTATTATATACCTACCGATACAAATGAATTATTAATTTTCGGAAAATGTATTTATAACAAACATCTTAAGTTACAACCTGTAAAGCTACATGGATATTTTAGTAAACGAAACTTTTAAATACATTTATATGTGCATTTTCCCTACAAGTTTTTATCTAGATTTTTACAGAAATAACGAAAAGCACTCTTTCTTTAAATATTTATAGGTACATTTTTTAAATAGGAAATTATATGAAAAATAATCTAGAGATAAGTATGTATTAGTTAAACTTTGTTTCATGTCGTTACAAATTTTCGTAACACTTAAACACTATATTGGGGACGGGGTAGAGTTTGGACTGGCGATCAGATGGTAATCTGAGAATGGGTTTCTTCTTCTTCTTATTCCCGGTCGGGGGGGGGGCGCGTCAGCACCCCGATCTCCCTGAGGAAGGAAAGGGACCGGGACCCGTC
>JAYRBW010107580.1:0-18656 GCA_036023295.1 Invenusta paracnida
TGATAGAATGCCCCCCCCCCCCCCCAGACTCTGCGCTTCGTATTTAACCTCTGACTATGGCTGCCAATATTATATTCAGGTCGCACTGGCTCCTCGTCTCGTCTACGGGAAATGGAATATACTCCGCACTTCGTCTATAGAGTGCATCTGTCAGTTTATGTGATGCCTGCATTGCAGTTGTTCGATGAAATTCAATCAATTCCCCAGAAATTCTAAAAAATGTACCACGCGAATAAACTATGTTTTAGTAAAAGTGAATAGCTTTTATCAGTTGTGTTTTCAATATCTGGCAAATTTGTGTCGCACAATATTATAAAGGAATTTTACAAATTCTTCATTGGAGTAAAACTTCAAGGGATTAATGTGATCTCTTAATAATCGAATTGGGGAAGTCTATCATTTACTATTACATAAATCATATCCATATCACAATTTAGTAAAAATCAAACCGATAAATTACGATAATGTATCAAACGGCATAATATTGGGATATACATACTGTGGGACAGCACTTTCTCTCACATTTCCCATTGTGCATTATAAAATTTAACTGCCAGTTAAATTAATTTTTAGTTCTGCACACCAAAGTTGGCAGTTAAGCCCCAACTTAACTGGGAGTTAGTTTAACTGTTAGCTCTGCACTAGGGCGGTTATGTTTTCTCTAACGATGAGTATTCCTGAAACACAAATGTGCATTAATACTAAGTTGTCAGATTTTATTGAGAATTAATAGAGAATCGATTCTTCCGTCTTTCCAAATGAATATGTGTATTTATCTGCGGCTAAATGTAATGTTTAGTGTCTTATGGGTGTTGTTCATACACTGATTAGTTAAGTCGTATACAGACATGACGTGTTTTATATCTGATTTTTTTTCTTCGTAGACACTTTTTACATTTTTATATTGCGACGCGTTGAACTTTTAAAATTTAAACATGTAACTTTGGCTAACTGAAACATAGATAACGATATAAAGAATAATTAAATTAACCCCGTTGTTGTAAATATGACGACCAATGGTAGACACATGGATTTTTGTCAAATTTTGTATTCTCTAATAGGTTTGTGAGTGATAAAATTTGGTGTGTTACCGTTTCTATTAAATATGGTATTTACAATTAAAACATATTAAGGTGATATACGAATTAATTTCTTTTTTTATTATAATTTGTTAATTATTTATTTTATTTTGTTTAAATTATTTCATTACATTTATAAATATATTTGTCTTTAAGTTTATTTAATATTTCTTGTGTTGTTTAAAAAATAACCCCATCGTTTTATTGTTAATACAGAAAACATTTACATTATAATAAGAAGGTTCCTAGGTCTATAAACTCACTGTCTTAAAAAATGTTTATTTTTAATTCTACGGTTCTCCATTACAGGTAAATCTTAAATGTACTCAGAATGTTTATTTAATAAAAAATATAAAATTCAATTATTTTAAAAGTTTCTAACGATACACTGTATTTTAATTGCTGTAGTCTTGGTACTCCTAACTATTTGATTTATGTTTCGAAAATTTAGCACGGTCGATTTCAAAAAAATTGTAGTCATTTTTATTAACTATTAATATTACATGTATTTTCAAACACTCAATGGTAGTAGTTTACAAAAGTGCTTACTGTTTTTATTTTTTGATAGTTTCATATTTACTTACTTATGCTCACATCTAGCAGCAGTACAACACCAATAACGAGTATATTATTGTGGTTAACTGTGATATACAGCAGTAATTAATATATAAGTATTGCCTCCCACCAACTCAGATCAACGGCTACCCGAACATCTACTGGGGATGGGGTAATGAAGACGATGACTTCTCAGCGCGAACAATGGTGGCGGGAATCAAGTTGACCCGACCGCCAGAGTTTATCGGCCGCTACAAGATGGTGAAACATGTCAAGGCCGAGCGGAATGACGAGGGCTACGATCTGTTCCGGGGGTTCCGTGGCCGTCAGTACCACGATGGTCTCAACTCACTAACGGAAACGAGTTATCGGGTGCTGCCCTCCCAGCTGGAACATCTCTACACGAATATCAGTGTCGATCTGATTCGCCCCGAGAGACTCATAGACGACAGTTGGCCCAAGACTCGTGAGACCTGGCTCTGGTTTCTCAAGTTTTACGGTTGGATTTAGGTTCCAATTACGATCTGAAAATCGTCAGGGCAGAGGAGGAGCATGGTTGGTTTTCTTCAGCGGTTTTTTCATGGCGTTTATAGTGGTTCAAATTTACTTTTCACATAATTAAACTGGATTACTTGTTTGAAGATATATACATTATATTATATTTGTCTATATGTTTCAAATTAATTTATATTAAATTTATACTATTCTTAAATGTCTTGGTAAAAGTCACATTAATTATATATCTTGTAATAATTCCAAAGCAAAAGTATCTCACATATTATGTCCGTTCACAAAATAATATAAAAACAATTTTTAAGTGAAATTAAGTCAATTATTTCTATCTTCAAATAAGGCACTAAAAATCCTGTTTTGATTGATTTCCTCTTATAAAATTAAATTCTCGATTAAGCCCTCTGCAAAACTGTCATATTCTTCTTCGATCTTCATCGTTTCATCATTCCAGTTGTCACCGCGTCACCGTTTTGTCTTTTTGTTGGGATTTAGAATATGCCCAGCTCGCCGTAATTTCTGTATCGCTCCTATTCTATATCATATTTACGGTTTTGTGTTCTGTTTAATCATATAACGACGCTCAACTGTATGCCTATTGTACAGGTTTCCTATTAATGTTCAAAAAGTTACGACGCTCTTTTTAATACTCAACTCCCCCTGGCTATATTCTATATTCTTTCGTTCCCCTTATCCTCTGTGAACTTGGGTATAAGAGAGATGGAAATCTATACAAATTGTGAATTCTTTTATTCTAACTTTAATGTTTTGTTATTCTTTCATCTGATATTACAACAGACATAATGTCAATTAACATGCCCCGATATATGGCCGTCATCTCAACTGCACCTGGTTTAATTTGTTACCTTGCGCTGTTGTCTCAACTGATTATAGGGGTCTCTGTGTTTTCATATGTATGTATATTATGTTGAATGAATTTCTATACTTCGGGGGTAAAAGCAGGGGTGTAGGAATTCTAACGATAGGTTTGTTCAATATTATTATTTGTTTATTTGTGTATTGCTTTAACAAAATATCATTAATGTCATAATCAATAGTTTTAGTAGTCTTAAATTTAATTGTAATGTTAATTTAGTACTAAAGGTTCTGTAAAAAGTCTATGAAAACTGTCGCGTCTATATGTTTATCTCAATATTTATCATTGTTTTCTATATGTTTTACTATATACCAGGTGCAGTAAAGATGATGTATATAATATAGTCATTGTGTAACACTATGTAATATTAATCTCGCAACAGTATTAATAAATATGTGATTGATTCTGTCTTTATTTAAAAGTATTATTGATGTCTTTTTGTTCCTACAACTAGAGCTTCTTTAGTTGTATGATTTTTCCATATCTTCTTATAACAAATATTCTCATTTTAAAAAGCCAACTTATATAGTGATAAAAGCTGCATTTTTCTGCAGCTTCAATTATTTGAAATGCATCCGTAACATTACAACGAGTCCATTTTGAATTGTTTACTCATTAGTATTTATCACCTGTATATATTCAACGGGAATCAAAATAGCCATTCTAGTCGTATTATCAACTTCAGTTTAATCTTAACATTATGATACATACTATTTTACCATGACAATTTACTATTTCCCCAATGAATATTATATTCATTGTTCTTTTATGCTCATTCGTTTTCCAAATAGCGTTGTTTTTTACTTTTATTTCTTACTTTGCCTGTATTCCCAGATTTCTTTCTTTGTTTTGTGTTTTTCTTATGTTCACTAAAACGAAATGCGAATACACATGACAAGTTCTGGTGTTCATGCCACTAATCTTCTGATCTGAAGGATACCAACTTTGTCGATAATATTTATATATACCATTCTAATTTCTTTTCTTTCTTTTTGTTAGGTATATAAATGTCGTCCAGATTTGTTTTTACCAACGAATGGTAAATGTATATTTGAGTTATAGTCTCTTTTTTTCCCCTTGATCTTATTTATTTCTAGTCACATCCTTAATTACTCATTATCAAGCATATAATTATGCTCGAATACCTCTTTTACACTATGATCTAATGAAACTTGTATTGCCTTTTTTGTTTTGTCAATTTGTATTGCTTGTAAAATGACCCACGTTATTTTAATTATTGAGTATAATTTGATGTGGAACGTGTTTTTACGCTACACAAATTTATTTTGACAATTGCTTTAACATATTCAATTTAAAAATTATCATACAGCGAATCGATGATTGACGCGTTGGTGTTTTGCCAGCTGTCTTAATCAGGTGACTTCATATTGGCAATATACATGAAACAGACAGCTGTTTTGTTTGTTTTCTTGGAGCTTCAAAATCTCATCAATCATTTAAAAACTCGCATTTTTACTATTTCTATTGATTATTCAGTATTATTTCTTTTTGGCGAAAGAAGACATGTTTTTCTGATAGTTAAAAAATTGTGCAATGTTCTTTTTGGTACTTTTTAACAAATATTTCACATTTTTCCTCTTTTATTGGCATCTCAACGCAGCTTATTGATTTGTTACCTAAGACCGATCCTTGCGTAATCGATCTGATCTAGTCATTTTATTTTAATTGTATCTTTTCTGGAAAGGGATATATGTTATATTTATGCAATTTGTTTTTCGACAAAACTGTTTTTTATTTTTGTTACTTTCGACAAATTTTCCTCTCTCAGTATTATGTTGTGCGTAGATTTTATTATAATTATTCTCCATCGGTATTTCTATCTGTTTCGAACATATTCCATTAGCACCTTGTTTTATTATCATATTAATATTTGCATACATACGCTGTCAGCAATATCATTTAGCAGTACATATTTGTGTTATTTACTTGTTATTTTATATTTTGAAAAAACAACACTATTATTTTACTTTTCATATCTCGTTTTGTTTGTAAACATACTAGCTAATTTAATAGCGAGGAAAGGATTACAATTAATATATAATGAGATTTAACCAAAACTGTTGCAAAATGTTGCAAAACACCTATAGCTATAAAAAAATAGAACATAATAAGAATTTAAGACGCATCGGTAATAAACTTAACTATATTGTTGGAATTGATGTTTGCCAGTTTAAATTTTGTTTATGAATTTAGTGATATGTACGTACAACAGTTTTTATATTCATTAAGATAATTAATAACTGATGAAACCTCAGTATTAGTTTGGGACAGATTTATTTGCTAATAAAATACTTGGTAAAAACATAATTGAGTCTTCCTTCTACCAAAAAGAACCAAAATATAAATTACTTAAAATCGATTTATGTTGTTGAAAATATAGTAATGCTATAGTATATCCTATAAATAAATAAATGACAAATATAATTTATCTGCTGGTCAACATTTTAATGTGAAGCTCAACCATTTCAAAATAATTTTGTGAATAGTCAGTTTTTTGTGAAATGAACCAATCTTTGAGAATATTAAAATAGTAATATTTCTATATTAACATCTATAAACCTACATTATTGTGTAACCATTTCATTTTACAAATATAAAATATAATTTAAAACACATGGGATATTTTGAAACAATATAGAGCTTTAATAAAGTAAATGAAATTTGTTGACAATTATATAAATTATATAAAAAATCTATATCTTTGTAAATATGATGTATAAATTGCCAACAATTCAGTAACTTATTAACCCGTATATAGCTTCGACACGTGATAATTAACAGCAACAGGCTAAAACATTTTCAAGTGTTTTAAATTAATTGAATGAGACTGGTAGGTATTTGTAATGGTAACTAGGTATATTTCAGTATTGGGGTGTTCACAAAACATCAGAAACCAGCTTTCTAGAGTTTTTCGTTGTAGCCTGTTTGTTGTTAGTTTTCACCATTTCATTAAATATAAAATTAACCAATTGCTTTCACAAATAAAAATTTGAATAGATTAAAAACTTTGAAAGTTTTGAAGAGTGCATATCAAATAATTATATTTACGTGGAATCTTTGCACATAAATAGTTAAGTACATGTTTCAGTTAAATACTGAACTGGATCAGCTTTGAGCTACTGAAATTGTATGTATACGTACATTTATTTTTATATATTATACCATATAGGTAATAATAATACAGTCGACCTTACTTTAGTCGGATTTATTGGGACCAATGATTTTTGTCCGGGTTAAGCAAAATCCGAATTAGACAATTTTCATGTTCAATGTGTTTAGCTCAATAACATATTTATAAAACAAATTGTAAATTTTATTTAAAAAATAGTAGGTATGTATGTCTTTAGAATATATAATGTTACAACAATTTTTGCATAATGCATCAAATTATCCCAGTGAAAGATTGTAAATTATGTGTTATAGAATATGAATGAGATTAAAAATTGTGTCCGGGTTAGGCGAAAATCCGAGTAAAGCGAACCCGACTAATATAATAATTTCAATATTAAAAATATATGCCCAAAAATGGGACGACAAAAGAAAAATCCGACTTACATAAATTTAACTTAAACAAAGTCAATTAAACCCCTTCCACTCTCTCCCACAAGGAGAATGCCTATCTATCCACCTAGTCCAATTATCTTCTCACTTCAGAATAATTATAAGCAAGTTGATCCAAAACGTGTCCCATCTCTGCTTCCTCTGTGGCACAATGGAGAATGTGGAGCCCCTTCTCTTAATCTACCTCTATGGATCCACATCATAACAAAACACTTGGCCGATGGGGCCCCGCTCAAAGAATATATGTATCCTATATATTCTTTGGCCCCGCCACCCTACTTCAAACATGCATATATGAGAAGACCAAAGAAATAATATCGTTCCTTCAGAACTCGTCCAGTTGTAGAATTCAAAAAAATAAGAAGGGAAGACGAGATTGTGAAGTTGTCTAAATCTCTAAACTTGGAATGAATGCCTTTCTTTAATATTTTTATTATTACCAACGTCGAATTGATTTTATAATTTTTAAACATATTCAACAAACAAAACACACATACGTGATAACCGTATATAAATGTTTCACTTGTATTTTTCTTAGTATTCCGTTTTATTCTTTGAAAAATCTGCAGGTATTCTTAGAATTATGGTAGCTATTTATATTGCATGCTAAATATAGTATACTAATAGTAATAGCGCTTTATTCGTTGAAATACTACAAGTATTCTTGGAATTATAGTAACTTTTCCTATGCTATAAGTATTGTATTGTCATTGACAATGACATTGCATGCTAAATTTTCGATACCCACAAAGATTTATTAAATAGTCATTATACTAACTAGTATACTGCCAGGGGACACTAATTACATTTTAAAAATTTTGGATTTATATTTTAACTAAAAATGTCTGTAATTCATAGGCTTCAAAAATGTTGCCTGAAGGCAAAGAAATCAGTAAGTTGAATGATGGTTGTTACAAAACATATTCCCTTTAGCTTGATAGTTATAGCATACAGTAGAATTTGCCTATAACAACACTCCAAGGGACATAGCCAAAAGCAGCATTATAGATGAATTACACTATTTTCCAATACATATTGATATACTTTTTTTAACATTATGCTATTTTTAATGTTATTTGCCATTTATATATATGATTGTTAAAAAAAAAAGTTTTAAATAGCATCAAGTTTATTTTTATGATAATAAAAGATTATGAATCATAAAACAAATTATATAGATATAAGGTTAGTATGAATATTTATACAGTCATATTAAAATATATTACTGTATTATACATTGAAATATGGCATTCTTTCGTTTGACGACTGTAAATTATTTTTTTTTACCGAAAATTACCGAATTCTTAATAAATTACCCTAAAGATAGTGAGATGCTTGATAATCGTGGTGTGGTAGCGGCCGCAAGTGGCCGCCCTCCTTATGATAATGTATGTGGGTTACTGGGATAATAACACAGTCAAAGATAGTGATAGAAATGCAAATTATAATTATTTATATACGAAATCGAAACTGAAACTAAGCTTTGGAAAAAAAATTAATTTACGGTCGTCAAACGAAAGAAAGCCTGAAATATATATAATTGTAAGCAAGAACAAACTTACTACTTTCTTAAAAAAGTCAACAATGTAAGCCTGCTTCTTTTTAAATAATGAATGATCCATCAAAGTTGTCTGAACCTTATCAAGATGATTTAGTAGGCAAGAATTGATACCTTTAGTATATTATAGTAAATATTTGACCCTTTTTAACATGGCCACCTCTTCTTTGAAAGAAGGTGGAGGTATTGCCTCAGTTGAATCATTATCATCTTCATCATCAAAAGTGGCTACAGTTGGTTCAGTATGGAGACTGGTGATGATGCTTTCTTCCATCAACATTATCAATATCATACCAGATCTAAATCAGCATCAACTGAATTAGAAAATTCCTTTGACAATTGTTCTTGACATCTCCAACTTATCAATTGCTGCCATGCTGGTTTCTTTCTTGGACATTTATACAATTTCATATTTTTTTATAAACTCACTACTATACACTTTTTAGGCTCCATTTTATCAACTAACTGTTCTAATACTATTGTAAGGATAAGTACTCTATGGGTCGACTATATAAAGCAATATTAGTTTACTACTGGTAGTAACTCGAGAAAAATCAATAGATGTAGTCCACACAGATAGCATAAATCTATTGATTTTCCTAGATTTACTACCATTAGTAAGCTAATACCACTTTATGCAATTGACTCTATGATTGTTAGCTTATAAAGGGAGAGCACCAATCAATAAATCCTTTGAAAAGAATAGTCATTATATGTATGTATCTACCTATTGGAATAATACACATTATGTAATCACAACTATTCATATATTACCAACAAATAGGATTAATTTTTTAAAATTCACAAAGTATTATATATGCACCAATAGGTACTTATAGAATGGTGAGTTACAGATATCTTCATAGGTATATATTATGAACCTTATAAATGTTCTCAAGTTAGGATGATGTATTGTTATATGTAAACTATTCAGGTGAGGGACTGTAAAAATGTGTCAATATAAACAAACTGTCATTATAAACAAAGTTGCTATAGACAAACTTATCTGTATATATCATATAGGAATTCTGCAGAGACATAGCCAAAAGCATTGTTATAGGCAAACTGACCCTATAGACAAAGTCATTATTTGCAAATTCTACTATACTAATATAACTAAGTATAGTTTATTTATATATTTTTGTTCACATAATCAATATAGACAATACACAATTTCTAAAAGTATAATTTTAATATGTTAGATTAAAAGTAAAGTACTATACCAATTTTATTATACAAAATTGTTATTAAGTTCATCTTTTTATAATTGCAAACCTTCATGCTATTGATTATTATATATATTTTTATTTTATATAGTCATAGTATACTATAACTATAAGAATAAAAGACTAAAATATATATTATATTTAAAATCTCAACTTAATACCATGGCATGACTAAATTTCATCATAATATATTGAATTGGAAGAAATATATTGATACATATTTACAAAATATAATGATTTAATAAATATAATATTTAATTAAAAATATAGATTATATATATCTAACTTATATCTTGTTAACAGTTAGCACAGGCCATAGAGCACTAAGCTAAATAAGTAATTTCATAAAACAATTCTAATTTAATACAGTACTTATTTTTTATAATTTATTAAAGGATGTGATAGCATCATCAAACCACAAACAATAGTATTATCAATTAGCTTGAGGGATGCTAACAGCTCTAGTAATTAATGCTAAGGAAAAATAGGCCAATTTTTGACCACTAATAAATCAGGCTAGAATGCAATAAAAACATATTTCTGGCATCAGCCTAATGTCAGCCACTAATTGCCAAATACTAAGAAACAAAATATATCAAAAATGAACTTTAGAAAAGGTTTCTAGATTCTTTTTTAAAGGGGGTCAATTTGGATGCAAAATTGTTTCTTCTGATTTTTTTATATTTTTGTCAGGCAAGTTGATTTAAATTGACATTATATCAGAAAATATATTTTCTATATAAAATTAATGTCAATTAAAAGAATAAATATATACAAAAATGTTATGGACTCATATATAATAAAATAGTTTTATATAGTGCAGTATATTAGTTTATAAAAATACATAAATAGTTCAATAGATGAAAAGTTATTAAATGAAAATAGTTACACATAACTTAATAGGTATATATCAAATTTAAAAAAAGTAAATAATAAAAGCTTGCTAGCCCCTTCTTATTATGACATCTTTATTGTGATGTCATAACATTATAAGTTAAAAACTATTATATTATGAGACATGCATTGAAGTTAATAGGAAATATTATACTTTGATGGTCTGTATTATATGCAGCCCCAGTCATTAAAAATGCAGCACCCTATATTTCAACAATTTTTTAAATAAATTTTAAAATATGTAAAAATAAGCAAACCTAACAAATAAAAAAGGATTATCAGTATTCATATGTATAATGATAATTTTGTTTTATTTGTTAAGTTTGCTTGCTATGAAGTACAGCCATGAAAGAAATTAAGTATATAAAAAAAGGAACCAAGATTTAATTGTTACAAAAATTAAGTATAATCAAAAATGCATATATTATATAGATTAATAAGTAATATATGTTATCTGATATTAATATGCAAATTACATTTTCGTTGTTTGTATATTTCTATTTTTAGTGTACTACTTTGCAATCCGGTCGTTAGTAGTCATGAGCTAGCGTAGCTGATGAGGCCTGATATTGGCCGAAACCGGTTCTGCGCTGTTCTGACTACTTCTGTACTGGCTCTGCATAGTAGTTATATCTTATGTATATCTATACTATAAAATTCATAAAAATATGAGAGCAAAAAATATTTTTAAAACTTAATTGCAATTATAAAAGTTGTAATATTTGTTTTACTATTTTATATCGATTAGCTTATTATCTATTATCTATAATTAAACATATATTTATATGAATTTCATTAGGTACCAAGAATTTTGTCTTAATTTTTTTTGTTATCATATTTTAATGAATTTTCTCCTATAGATATACATATGTTACTTTTTAATTGATATGTGCATTTTTAATCATAATCATTGTAACAATTAAATCTTGGTATCCTTTTTATATTAATTTCATTTATAGCTATACTTCATATCATCATTATCATTTTAGCTTTCAACTTTTGAGGAGCTCATTTCTTAGCTTTCATTTTTTCAATGCTGTTGTTTTTGTTTAGATATCAATTCATTTTTGAAAAATATTTCTATATTAATATAAGTATACAATGCAAATAATAATTATTTATTTATTTGTAAAATCCTTTAATATTACAAAAATATTCTTGCATATTTCATTGTTTGTGTTAATAATTAATGTTAATGATTATTCTAAAAAGATCAATTTTATTCAAATAATATATCTTCGGATAAAATGTAAATATCAATCAACTAGGCTGGTGAAAATAATATTAATAACAACAAAAAGAAACACCTTTTCATCAAAATTGACACCATTTAAAAAAATATCTAAAAACCCTTTAAAAGGTTCATCTTATTTGTATTTTATTCCTTAGCACTTGGTGATTATGTTGATACCAAAAATGAGCATTTTAATGCATTCCAGCTTGATTTATTAGCTGTCAAAGATATGTCTATTCTCCTTATCATTAATTACTGGAGCTGTTAGCATCTCTCAAACTAATTGATGATGCTCTTGTTCTTGACTTGATGATGCTCCCACCTTGTCTAATTATAAAAAACAATTTTTCATAAAATTTCATTAAAATATATTAATACCTATAATATATTTTAAATAAATAAATTTATATTCTGATTAAATTATTTATATATATAAACTACTAACTAACTATAACTAATATTCAGATCGACTTTAGAATGCAACACTACTTACAATATAGTCATAACCATGACATATTTATTGTAATATATTTTATCAAAATCATCTGCAAAATAATTTGAGTAGTAAACAGGATACAATAAATATATATATCTTAAATATTAAGTAATTATAACATTATATTCTTATCCCTCAATTTAATATTAAGTTCACAATAAGCTGAATAAAATAGTTTCTTTTGTGTTAATATTGAGATTTTTTTAAATTTAACTGCCATTATTTATCATATTTGCTTTATAGTACAACTAATTACAATTGTTTATTTCTGTCACCTATATTTTGAAACGAATAAATTACAAGATATAACAGCTAACAATTCATTTTAAAATAAGTATATCATGCATAGAAAGGAATAAAAATGTTCTATTAATAATTACTTGGATTATAAACTCATAAAAAATGTTATATATGTATCAGTATTAAATTATATTTTTATGCAGAATATACAATTCATGTATTATAATATTTTTATATATTGCTCTATTCTAATTATTTTATTTTAAAAATCTACATGACAAATATCTCATATTCTTTTTAACAACATCTCTATTTTTTTTCAATTCTATGCGATTAATACCATATATGAAAAGAGATAGATTACTATATATACATATATTTACTGGCATAATAATTTCACTGTGTAGTTTGTTAGCAGTGGACCAAACGCAGTGAAATCATTCCTATGTTTTGTAAAAAATAATTTGAACAATGATGTTTATGAATAAAAAATAACCACAGTGATATAAAGACACAATTTAATTTAAAAAAATGAGTACCTAGTTATCTAACCCTCTGACTATGGTGCATAGATTGAAAACATACCATGCTAGCTACATGGTAAATTTGTCAAAATTATAGTATTTGTTAATAAATTAGAATTTTTCAATGACGTAGCTGCTTGAGAATTCCATTAATTCTCTCAATGTAGCTATTATGTAAGTTATAAATGGTTACAGGATGTTTTGTTTCATTGCATAGACAGTATATTCTCAGATGACAGACATTTCAAATATGTGTATGTTATAAATAATAAAATTAGTTTTGACATAACTAATCTATTATCATAAAATATTATTGCATGTATAATTATTGTATTTGCAAATACACAATAGTTCAAAAGTTATTACCATTCTAAATTTTTTCTACTGCTGCCTATATATTACCTATAAATACTTATCAAATATTATAATATGTATTTTGGTATGATCTTTGTCCATTTCTCTTATGTAATATTGTGTATATTCACATATAAATAGTTACTATATATAATGATGTTTATATATGGACATCACACCTTTATCACAGAAATACTATAGTCAAAATGTTGTTTATATTGTAGTTGTACATAGTATAGATACTAGATATATATATTCTAAAAAGTTTTAAATAAAATGCAACTAAAATACAACTGAATTCTTTCTATTTTTTATGCATATAGTTATATTATAATTTTTAATATAGAATAATAGTATAAGCTATGTAAATTTATAATACACACATATATAATACAAATATATAGGAGAGTGCAAGAGAGTAAACTAAGGATGGCAGCCATTATCATGAGTGGTACTTTACACCAACAGATGCCAAAGAAAAGCCCTGTTTGTCTCGAGCATCCAAGACAAATAGAGATATTCTTGTCCAAACGGTCCCAAGCATAACAGCACTTGCAAGGATGACTGTTGGTTAAAGTTGGGGGAAAGGTGTCTGGCACATGCAGTACTGATTGTGCAATAGGTGCTAGGGGCCAGTGCAGAGATGAGAGCATTGACATAGTCACACTTGAAGTATAATAGGGAAGTGCCTGGTAACTGTATAGCAGCTGCCTACATGCAAAATTATAGAACAGACCACATACCTATATGTTGCTAATTGAATATAATATAATGATTAGGTATGTGATAATCTATAAGTTATATTATATCTATAATGGAGAATGGTGATGCTTATAGTTTTAGTCTGAATCGCAGTCATCTTTAGAACAAATATATTTCAATTATACTTGAAAAAGGCAAACATGAATGAAACTGAAGAGGTCGAAATAAAAGCAATTATTAAAAAATATAAATATTATGGGAAATGAAAACTTGTTATGGATAAAACTATAGCTAATTCAGTACTAAAATAAGTTGCTTCTATTATAAGACAATGTAGAATACCTATATTTCTAAACTGAAAAGCCACATTACAAAATAATACAATTTTATTACAAAGTTAAGTTTACAGACACCTATATATCAATATGTAGAAGCATAAAGTTTACGAAATTGTAAATATTGTATAATTTAATTTTTATTATTAACTAGCTTCAAAAATAACAAATACTTAATTTATAAATAGATATTTTATTCTTATTTGCTACTTACTGAAATATTACAAATTCGTTGATTACCATATGTTGATGCCAGAAATGCTGGCCTTATACTATCGATAATTTCCTTGGTCTCATCAATGAGGAAATAGCTAAAAAAAGATACATTGTATTTTAGTAAGGTATATTTTGTATTTTATATGTGTTTGCATATTTTACATTTTATAATATCGAATACATTATAAACGAAGTCCAAAGGACATTTCTCTAAGAAATAAGAATATTATGTTATTTCATTTTATATATAAAAATTAGAATTATGTTTACCATTTGACAATAAAAAATTGCTAAATATTTTTATTTATACGAAATTTATAAAACAAATTAATAAGGAAAAACTATATTTATATAAAATATTATATACATAGTATACAAGTTTCAATTATAAAACTTATAAATGCATACTTACATGTTTTGAACAAAAACGCGCCCAAATGTTTGACATTTCTCCAGAAAACGATCAATCGCCAATGATGTAAAGAAGACAACAACATCTTTTTGACTATTTTTATAATAATGTCAAGCCAAATGCAAGCACTACATATGCGTGTCGACATTTTATGCAAATTATATTGCAAAATAGGCATAGATAAATATATGCAAGCCAATAGCAGACGAACTACACTAAAGATAGCTAAAACAATCTGGAATACCCCCTCGTATCATCCAATACACTGACCAATGAAAATAAAGCAGAACGTTTTGCTTCCCTACTCATGGGTTCATGAATAAAAATGGACCGCATCACCTACAACAATTTCTACAATGAATGTCCCATCTAATGCTATATTTGTGATCTTATTTGATTATAGTTAAATCGTTATAACATCGATGGGCCTCCATATGACCCACGCCATAGGAGCATGGGCCTTTTATTTTGGGACACCATATGACCCATGCTGTAGGCAAAGGGTTAACAGGTTAATTTTTTCACAACTTGTTGACCAAAAGCTAGAAAGTTGTTTTAAGTAAATTGTGTCCTTATATTACTGTGGTTATTTTTTATTCATTTAAAGATAGATAAGTAATAATCTGTTGATCTCATCAATTATGTTTAGATACATATATGACATATATAAGTACACATATATATGTATGTATGTATTTATACAATTTAAACGTATTTACAACTTATTCATGATACATTCTTAAAATAATTATTTTATTTAACTATATTATTCTAAGCAATATTGTATTGAGTCTGTGAATTCAAATTTAAACTTCATGTAATTCACTGTTGTTTTATCCCTACAGATGCTTCGTCACATCAATGTAGCTCTGACAGGCAAATATGGCAGAACCAACTCACAGATTCATCCTTTGCTCAGGGTAAGTCTCTAGTTTCCCGAACTTTCTGTCATATTTATGACATTGTTTTTTTTTAATTTAATGACTAACTTAAACAAGACTTCATGCAAGAATACATTTTAAGTGTATTGAGAAATATGTATTTGTTTAAGATTATAAATTGTAGATAAGTTGATGGTTGATGGTAGTGTCCACAAATTTTAAACCTGATAAAAATATTTTTTTAGTGATTAGTATATTAATTGATTTCACAGGTCTTAACCACTGCATTTATTAAGGTTAATACAACAACACTTTTGGTAAAAATTACTAGTAAGTATTCTCCTGACTGTTAGCCAGTTTCAGACTTAGAGAATAACTTTGACTTTATATGACGTAATTTCATAAATTTGCCAACTTTGTGGCATTGAGATTAACAATTTATTGATTTTCTCTTATTCCGTTCAACTACAGGCATGTCTTTTTCCAATATTTTTCTCCCAAAAGTGACTCTAAAGATTTTTTTTTTAAATTGAAAAATATTTATGATACCCATTTCTTATAATAATATCAATAAATACCCAAAATAATTTTGATGCCATATATACAGATTAAGTTCAATGAATTCTTGCACTCAATATGAAAACAAATCCCTACCCATATAGTGTATGCATTTTTTAATAATATAGATACCTGAAATTTATTTGTGAACATTTCAAGTCGATATCTCCACAGATACTTCATAATTTAAATTAGAAAATCTTTATCAAAATGCTGCTAGAAATATGGAAGAAAGGGTTACCCCTAAATGATAAAATGTGTAATTTTTATCTATCTAAACAATATAATTTATTTAAAGTCGATTTTCAATATTAATTTTAAATTTATTAAGTATTGTCCTTATCAGTTAATACATTTGAACATCTGATCAAATCTCTATGTGGATGAAATTACACTTTTTTTTAATTACACAATTTTTGGATTTTTTGTGAGTCTAAAGTAATAAGTTTAAACGTTTATAACCAACAAGTTTCAGCCTATCATCTATAAAAAGTTTTTGACTAAAAGTTATTTAACAGACTCAGTATTATTATAATTATTTAAATGCTGTCTTTTTATTAAGGGAGCACTCATTTTATTTGGAATACTTTCATCAAGTTAGTATTGATGATCCAGTTTTTCTTCCCTCTTTTCTCTGATAAAACAGAAACGTCAACAAAGTAGGTTCGCCTGTGAACCCAACGCTCTTCCCCGCTTCACTCCTCGTCCCGTCAGTGTCACGAAACTTTCAGGAAACGAGCTCCGTCAAAGTTTTGTGGAATTCTTCGACAAGAATGGCGAACACACCTACGTTCCTGCCGTATCACTGCTACCCAGTCGAGATAATCGAAGTTATTTCACGAATGCAGGTCTGTTTGGAAGGCTGCTAGTTGTATTTTTACCGTTGTTTACCGTTGCTGACAACAAGAACAGTATTGATCAAAACATGTATTTCCGTGAACAAGCATACTACAGGTCAAAATATCAGGGGTTGTATTGCTCATACTTTTATACCTTTTTTATTTAACGTTACACTCTCATACTTTGATCAATCCTTTTGTCTAATATCTTTTCATACTTTTTGTATTCTACTGTTGTATATTTTTTGCAGTATCGTTACATACATTTGATTTATGTTTGATTTGTCCTGGGTCGTATGACATTAAGCTGTCTAATAAGGAAGGTAACAAAATATGTTTTGCTTTCTAGCTTCCAACCATGTACATAAATGTATTCCTGATGTAATGCACAGCAACAATAGTCTAAAATTAGTATATATTTACCTTATATGTATTGCAAAATTAATAATTATAAATTTCACGTATTTCGTTAAAATTATATAGAATTTAAAGTAAATCTTCAAAATTGAAAGGTTTACATGGGAAAATAATATACAATGCTTTAACTAATTCTACATTTTAATATATATATTAGTAATTGCACTCTATGACATGTTGCTTTCTTATATACTTTGTAAGTGTATAATACATACAGTGGCTATTTAGCTGGAACTAGTAGAATATTCCAATAGGCTATTTAGCCAAAATTCAATTTTTGTATTATATATTTAATGTAGCATAACGATATTTTGAAAGTTATACATATACATATGTGTATATATATATATATTGTTTTAATTTGTTAAATCCATGTACTGATTTATGTATGGTTTAAATACCAAATGTTTTCTGATCTTTTAAATTGTTCAAATGGATATTCTAACAGTTCCAGCTAAATAGCAACTGCAACGAAACATATATAATTTGTACGTTTGTAATTAAAGTATATCTAAGTACATAAAGCCTATATTAATAACATTTCTATTTTTATTATACTTTTAAAATTGAGGCTGTACAACCCCTGACATATAGATAAAACGTTTATATTAAAGTACGTTGTTAACCATCCAAAAGATGGCTTCTGCAAAATATTTCCTGAAGAACATCCTCTTCTCCCACACAGGTATGAACCAGTTCAAGCACCTCATCCTCGGCCTGCCCAACCCTCCCGAGAAGTTCGCTCAACTGTCTCGGGCAGTCAACTGGCAGCGATGCGGTCGTGTTGGTGGCAAACACAATGACCTCGACGATGTTGGTTTCAATGGACGACATCACACCTTCTTCGAGATGCTGGGCAGTTGGTCCTTTTCTGGAAGCTATGGAAAGGTGAAATACACGCCATAAACTGACTTACTCAATTGACTAGACTTATTATTCAATATAGTATTAGAACTTTTTATTGTATTATAACAATATGGACGATTATTAAACGATATATGTTTTAGCAAATTTTATATTTCTCGTTGTGACATTCATCGAGTTACACGAAGCGTACATTGTAAAAATTCAATTTAAGAATATTTACGTAATATATAGGGGTACCCAAAAAAAATCGCCGTTTTGTCCATATTTAACAATATATATGTATACATTAATTTATTAACA